>VYZS01066727.1:2651-16588 GCA_013400695.1 Neodrepanis coruscans | reverse complement strand
TCATTTTTAACCCTACGACAAAACTCAAGGGCTTAATGAAGATGTTCATATGCCAAACCTACATCTCTTCTTAGGCATCCATATTAAGTGGTTCTATTTTTCAGAAACACAGGTTGCACTGAATCTATGTGCCTCATAGCTTCTGAAATCAGACTGGTTCTGACTTGCTTTGGAATGAGGTTTTACGGTTTTATTCAGCTATTCACTGCTTTCACTGGGAGCAGTTCACATCAATATTTTCAAATAATTTTCTCTTAAAGTGTAAATCTAACAAACTTAGTCTGAAAAGCCCTTATTGGAACCATGATTTCTGTTTTTAGGCTGACTGTAATAGTAATACTGTTACATAGGGAAGTTATGGTCTCTCATTCCTTAATAATATCATTCATCTGGTTTTGCATATTTTGCACTACAGTGAATACCTTTCCTTTCCCTTGATAACGTGTCAGTCTTATGTTAACTATCTCAATTGTATGTCAGTTTAGATTTCTATATTCAGTTAACATATCACAGAGTCTTAAAATGGGTAAGGTTGGAAGGGACCACAACGAGTCACCTCATCCAACCTCCCTGCTCTAGCAGAGTCATCCTAGATTACATTGCACAAAATGTGTTCAGATGTTTCTTGAATATCTCTGGAGTAGGAGACTCCACAACCCCTCTGGACAATCTCTTCCAGTACATGGTCACCTGCGCAGTAAAGAAGTTCTTCCTCATATTCGGATGGAACTCCTTGTGCATCAGTTTCTGGCTGCTGCCTCTTGTCTTAGTGCTTGGCACTACTGAGAAGAGCCAGTTTCATCTTCATGACATCCTCCCTACAGATACTGACATATATTGATGAGGTCCTCTCAGAGTCATGTCTTCTTGAGGCTGAACAGGCTCATCTCCCTCAGCCTTTCTTCATAAGGGAGATCAGAGAATCACAGTATATTCTGAGTTGGAAGGGACCCACAAGGATCAGGAAGTTCAGCTCTTAGGAGGGAGGCCCATACTGGCATTGAACCCACAAATGGCATTATTAGCACCAGGCTCTAACCCACTGAACTGATCTCAGAGTCATGCTCCAGCCTCCTAATCAACTTTTTTGCCCTCTGCTGGACCCACCCTAGGAGCTCCATGTCTCTCTTGTACTGAGGAACTCAGAACTGGACATGACACCACACTATAACAAGAGCACGCTACTTAATATTTGATTTACCTCCATGTTACTGTTATTTCTCTTGCTAAAGCTAAAGGGCATAAAGTGTAACTAATTGATCCATGTCTTAGAAAAGGAGAATCTTGTAAAAAACATTTTAAATAGATTATAATATATTTATATTATTTTATTATTATATTATTATTATTATTATTATATTACTTATTATAATATACATCTTAAATGTATTAAAACAGGATTAGGAAAAATCAGAAAAATAATGACAAGAAAACAACATGAATTACTGCTTTCCAGAGGGATCTCAAAAGTCACCATCATATAGAATATCACACTTGAGCCATTACTTCAAAAAAACAAGATAAATGGACACAAAAATAAAGTGTATAAGAAAAAACAAACAATTAAGTCAGTCAATGTACATCAGAAAACTGATCATTTCTTACTTTTAAAGCTTTCCTTACCAATTTATAAGAACTGGTAACAGATTAATTTAGTGTTACCCCCAGTAGAGCAGTAAGTAAGGAAATTATACGATCATGAAATCTACAGTTAAAAGTAAACAACACAAGCCCAGATAGGTACACCGTCTGCACATTTCGTCTATGGGACTGCAGGATATTATTGATTATGCAGCACTAGGTTGAGAAAACTAAATGAGGCAGCAAACTGCAGAATCAGTTGGTAGCTACCCTGAGCAGTCCAAGTCTTCTTACTGAAAGGAATCCCAGTAGGAGATTTTTTCCCTAGGTAGTTTCTCCTCTTTGTACAGCTGGTAGTTCTCCAGATTTATGAGGCAAATTTCTCAAGCAAATACTGGATGGAAAAGTGCCAGGGCATAATGGTTTATGGAGCTATTTCTTTGGGCAGTTGCTTTGTGGTTGATTAAAACCTGATGGATTATCTGTTTTTTCTAAATAAATAGGCCAGTCTAATAAAAGTCATTGCCAACCTGGCCTCTCATGTACCTGCACACCATCCCTCGCCATTTCTCTGATGTGTGTTACCATTCCTTCCCTTCCGATGCATCCCTTGGGTGAACTGGGACACATCCCTGCTTTTGGTAAGAACTGCCAGCAGGCAGGAGCTTTTATGCTTTTCTCTGCCTCTAACTATCTCCTTGCCTTCCTGATGTGCTCCAAAAGAAGAGGGACACAGGGAACTGTAATTGTGCATTTGCTGTGGTAGAAAGGGATCAAGAAGTTTCTCCTTGATCAGAGCACAAGTCCTGTCTCAATGAACTCTTCTGACCCCTCTATCTTGGAAGCCATTCACCATGTCCTCTATAGAAAACAAAAATCCTGGAGATTTCTAGGAAAGGTGAGGCTTGGATGAACCATTATAGTTTCTCAGATAAACATATCTAACTTCTTCACAAGCAGCATATGGAAACTATTTATCAGCCTATGTGTAAGCACAGATTTCATTCAAACATGCTATAAACGCAAGTGAGGAGTGGCAGGGTAACGGAGGTTAAACCTTTCCAACTTTACCTATGCTGTAACTGTGAGGTCAGGAAATATAGAATATTTTTTACCAGAAATTCTGTGTATGTGTCCAGTTGCTCAACAGACAATTGTGAAGAAGCTCAGTCTTTAGTAAATGCTATCTTCTGTGCTGAAAAGAAATAAGGAAGGGGGCAGAGAAAGGCTTCCAAAATTTTACCATTAATTTTCTAAGGATCTCCACGTAAGAGCCATTGAAAAGAGAAACCTGAGACAGTGAATTCATCTCAGAAACATTTTGAGAACCAGCTATTCAATCTATTTTGAATTCTGTCATTCAGAAAATGAAGTGATTCTTTAGTCCACAAAGAATCACCACTTTGTGATACTGTGAGACTGACATGGGCACAAATACACGTCATTTGATAATGATGATTCAGTGTAAAAGTTGCTTGTATCTACAGTTTTCTTGCATAAAGGACATGTAGATATGGCACTTAGGGACATGATTTATGATTGATGTGGCAGTGCTGGATTAATGGTTAAGACACTATGACCTTAAAGATCTTTTCCAACCTAAATGATTCTATGATCTATCATTTTACATAGCCTTTGTTTCTATCACTGAAATGAGCCTAGAAATCAGTACAAAGAGCAAAGAACTTCCTAACGCATGAGATTCAAGGGGAAAAAATGGAAAAAAAAAAAAACTGTGTTATTTTAGGGTCTTCATTCCAGCTGCAGAAGAACAAGAATGAAGCAAATGCCAATGTGTCAGCATCCAGGACACTTCCTGGGTGAAAAGGAAAGAACACAGATCTAGTTAAAAAGAAGTTGTATTGCAGCTGGTTAGAGCAATGTAATTATCACAACAAGAAGAACTGACACTTCCACAGGGAGCTGTCTGGGGGCTGACAGGTTTCAAAGGAGGTATCTAGTTCAAGGCCATATGTTACATGCTGTCCTTAGAGAAGTATTATAGGTGGAGACAATGTCAAGGAAACTGAAGCACTTGGCAACCTATATCCAGGGGAGACCTAAGGCATTGGGCGGAGAGCACTCTTATGCTACCTGAAATAATGCACACTTGTTTGGCTGGTGTCAGTGTAAGATTCGACAAAGATTTCAGTCCATGATTCCAACTAAATGATCACTGCACCAACATAGCCAGAGCAGTCAGACAGATGTAACTACACCATGTCTGTATGAAGTCCTCAAGGACATACAGAAAAGACTATTTCATAAAGGAAGAAGTGCTTCTCAACACATGAGATATCTAATGTGTTTTATAGGAATTGCATCAAAGATTTCCAAAATCATGACGGTTTCTAATATAGCCTGCTTTCTGCAAAAATCTGGATATCAGAGTTAAGTAGATGGTGCTTAACCAGCAGCAGCAAGTTGTTTAGTTTATTTTTATTAAAACATTGTGAAAAGTCCTTGACAAGCTACATGAAATAGAAAAGAGCACAGTAACATATTAATTTTAAAAATCGTAGTGGAAAGTAAGCTGGTAGACACTGGAGCTGGAGTATGCTTTTCCTTTATGTGAGACACAAGTTCCTCTTCTGCACTTGAGAGGGCAGCCTGTAAAAGTCAAAGGCTCATCTTCCCCAGCTAGTGCCTTCCAATGCTACTCCTCCCTGAAACAAGCCTCTTGTCCTCCTGAAAAGAGAAGTAGCCTTGGACTGGGTGTGATGGGAAGCAACACTTTTACGCCTTAATGCATTTTTTTATTTCAGTTCCTTTGGCCTTCCACAAACAAACAAAAATAAAAAAAACAAACATACAACAACAAAACAACTGTGAAAACATAAAAAATGCCACTGCAGACCTATTCTGGGTGAAATCTCTTGGATTTTCTGATAGATAGAATAGTCAAAACCACATGTTAATTTATCAGTAATGCCTACTTGTACATTCATTTTTTTACCCGGAAAAAGGGACCTGTATCTTAAGCATGAGCTCAGGACACTCGAATTTAATTGCTTCCTTCTTCTATATGTTTCTTGCTGTGATAAAAATCACAAATTTTTCTGTGCTTTTTTTCCCCATTCATAAATTATAGCCCCCCCATACTATCAAAGGAAGTTGTTGTAAGGTTAAAAGCGCCTTTGTGTGTTCAGCACGTCTGTCAGAGGAAAAAAAAATAGGAAATAGTGGTACCAAACAAATACTAAATGATGTATCAAGAGAGTTTATATGGGCCAAAATACTGTTGTATGGCATAGAATAATCTAGGAAACAAGAAAATCAAACTCCAGACCTGATTTAGCACCTCTAGATACTAATTTTCCAAAGCGTAGGCTTGCACAGCTGTCAATCAGTATCTGCCAGGGGAAGGGAGCTAAAGACATGTGGAAACTACGATGTCTATTGCAGAAGACTTAAAAGAAACCAGCAAGACAATGATGAAAAATGTTGATGATTTAAGAGAGCACAGAAGAGCAAGTAGTTATGGAAGAAAATTACATCTACAAGACAGAGAAAGGTAAAATCAGATTAAATGAGAGAAAGAAGGGAAAATCACAATAATACCCAAAAATTGTTGTTATCAGGGTTCCTGATACGAATTACATGAAGTTCCAAAATAACAAATTCTATGTTACAAGTGAAAGCTGCTCTCATTTGGAGAGGTTGGGTGGAAGAGGAGTATTTTGGCTGAAAACCCAGGGGTTAAGATAACTTGGTGCTGTCAGAGAACCTAATGAAGGCTCTAATGGAAGCACCATATCATCTCCTCTCCTCTCAATCACAGTGATTGGTTACTGTATTTCTCCTGATGGACACCAAACTCTGCTTCTAGCAAAGGGAGGCAGCATATTGCACATCTCCTTCAAACAAGTTCCAGAAGGAGTTGGAAGTCTGGCTGTGGAGCCTATGCCATCTATGAGAATGAGACAATGACTCAGCTGAACTATGGTTCTCTTGGGACACTCTGGCTTATCCAACTATAGGTTTCTTTGCAGAAAAATTTTGGCCCTATCCTTTTGTTCAGAAAAAAACATGATTTCCTGTGGAAAACAATACTACTGTCTCAGGTGGAAAAGATTTAATAAACTGATTTTCTGATGAAAAATATCTTTTAGTAACATCAAACTCAGTTCTTGGTTTCATTTAGGTTCTTAATTTTCCATACCCTTAACGTTTCTTCTCAGAGTTTCTGTAGTGTCTGTGTTATGTCTTTAAGTATTGATTTTGCAGCTCAGCAACTGCTTATCTTTTTATGTTGGTGTAAAGTGCTGCAGAATTCAGTGAAAGTGCTTCTACAGGTGCAACGGTTTTCCCCTTGCATCTTCTTTTTATCATGATCTCTCAGAGCTCGGTCTCCGTTTTATGGATGCATCAATAGATAGGCTTTAGCTTATCTTTGTACAGAGTCAGCAGCCCCATCCTAGCCTGAACACACTGTGACTCTTATAAACTGATGTGGAAAAAACATCCAGAACTTCTAAGTTCTGCTTTCGGCCCTGCTGTGTCACTCCAGACAAACCAGAGACTCAGCTTTCTGTTCAATGTTTTCATCCCACTATTTCATCACAGCTAGTTGGATAAAACCCTACACAGTGCCTGTCTTAAAGACCCGCTCTCAGTTTAAACCTCTGACTCTCACCAGGTCTGAGGCCAGTTTAATTCACTTCTCTTCTTGAGATTGTTTCTCTGTTTTACCCATACGTCCCTGCAGAATGTTTCAAAATCTAATTCCTTTGGAGGAATCTATCCACACCTCCAGCAAAAAGATGCAAGCATTAAGGGTAGTTGCTTAACTGTAGCCATTTAAAAGTTAGACAACACCCTGAATAATCTGACTGAGACGGAAAAAAACACTTCAAGAAGCAAATTCATCAGTCCTGTAGTAGGTTGTTCCCTCTTTGACTGTCTACACAAGCCTAGATAATGATCTCAGATTAATTTTTAAATGGCTGATATTAAGAAAGATGGAACCTACCTATTAAAGGATGGTAGAAAAGAAGACTAAACTTCCTATTCCAAGGTCCTATCAATTTTTTTCATCCCAGGGATGTTGTTATATAGGCAGCTGCTGGGACCATGAATCACTGTCTTCTCTCTCTGCTATATTCTGGGCCCTGCCATCACCTGCATAGCATTTTCTCTTGTTTTTCCCTTCTTAAGCTTGAGGTGTACCATGTTGTCCACGGCAAGATTCTGCCTGAAAGAAGTGTTCCTCTGGGTGCCTACCTCCATGAAGGTCAGATCCATCTTTATTGAAATCTGTTGAGATCTTTTAGATTGAAATCTACCATATTTTTGTAATATGATTGACTTCAGGGAAAAGCCCTTTAAGCTTTTCTTTAGAAAATAAATGCTAGTTAAAGGTTAATAAACAATAGAAAGAATCAACTCTTGGAAGCTGCAATCTCTCTCTAGGATAATATTTCTGGTCTGTATCACAGTTCTTCCTAAATATTACTGAACAACTAATGGCTTTTCTTTTGTAAATATCTAATGTACTAAGACTCATTCTCCATTCCACTGGGCTACAATAGCTCTGCAGAGCAAATATCATGTAAAACCGGTACAAATGAATAGTAAAAAAGGCTCAGTGACCTGGAGTCTGGTCCTAAGGCTCCCTGTGTCCACTGAAACTGAGCTTTATTTTGGCATAGTTGAGATCAAGTCTGTTCTGGTTCATAACACAAATGCTTCAGCAAACCGTTGAATAAATATCAAATACAATTTTCTGATTATTTACTTTCTTCCCTTCACAGAAATCCTATTCATAGGCCTGCTAGCAGCTCCCATATCAGGTTATTTTCTTGCTTGTTAGTGAATAATTAAACATAGGTGAAAGTTTTCATTTTGGGACCTATGAGAGACTGGATTCATATCTCACTAGATTGTTTAATTATTGTGTCAGAGCCAGCTCACTGTGCATGTATGAGTGCAGGGGGAAGGGCTAGACCTAGGCTGCAGGCACACGGTCAGGCTGCCCACAGAGAGCAGTTGGCTGAGTCCATGGAGTGCTCATGGCCAGGCAGCCATGTGGCTGGCCTGTCCAACAGAGAAGGCCCACACCCACTGGAGCTTTGACTGGCTGTGGAACCCATCACTTCGGCTAGGGGGGCATTGAATGGTCAGTGAACCAGATGTCCCACATGGGAGGAGTAGCCACAGTAGGTAAATCATATAAACAGATGCACTGTGCCTCTGTTTTGTTTCAGCCTTTGGTCAGGAGAGCTGACAGCATGTGACTCCTCGTGGTAACTATTTTTCTTTTCTCGTCTTTCTCTCTTTTCTTCTTTCTTCACTCTTTAATCTCTTTTCTTCCATTACTGTTTTCTTTCTCTTCTCAGTAACTTAAAACCAATGACCAGTATTTCACTAAATTGTATGGAGTTAGTGTTTGTTAGTGCTGTAGTGTAACGCTTTTCCTTGGTTATATGTTATTCCTGTAAACCCTTTTACCAAAACACGTATTTTCTCCCTGAATTACAAGAAACTCTCTTAGAGAAAATGTGGCACCGTTTTCTCCAGACATGAATTCAAACGTAATAATATGCTAAATATTCTTTGAAAGTTTGGTGGGAAAACTTAGAAGTCTTAAATATAAGCAATATTCCCAGTTAAGCATGAGGCTTTAAAACTGGAGTGTTACAGGGCCCTGTCAGTGACTATGTGACAGGCCAGTGCATTCTTTTTCCTTCTCTATTTCTGTTTATCTCTCATGCTCTGAGGCTTCCAGAACTAAAGCTTTCTACACTCCACATTACCAGTCCACAGGTTGATTTGAAAGCTGCTGGCAATTCTACCATCAGCTTTCAGCTTTTCTCTTTTGCACCCCTCAGCAGCGGTGATCCGTAACAGTGACTGTAATTAGAAACCACTCTTGCCATGTGAGATTGCAGTATTTTCTTCTTTTTTTCCCCTTCTTTGAAAAACTCATATGTGCTGGTTTTAATAAAATAAGCTAATGTACTTTATTGCTGTCTAAGAGAAATATATAAAAACACAGTTCATCTATATTGATGTACGTGTGTGAGTTCAAAGGTATGAAATGCACACATATATGTATATAATTATTGGAAGTTTTTTGTGTCCCTCTGTATCTTCAGCCATGCAATGCCCATAGTTCTATTTGTGGATGTTTAAGAGAGCAGCAGGTAGATGAGGCCCCGTGATTTTGGGCCAGTTCAATAAACTTTTTTTGAAACTGAGAGTGATTTCCTTCCACATTTGGTTTCCTTTTTCACACCCCAGGTTGGTCTTGAGTCAGCTTGCTCTTTTCTGTGTGAGTGAAATAACAGCAGTTGTTTTTCCCAGGAGCAGTGACCAGCAAAAGTGTGGGACCCCAGGACCAACCTGCAGGACCCTAAATGTGTGGAAACCACCTTGTGCTCTGAACAAGGAGCAGGATCTTGCACCGCTATCACCTCTCAGGAAGGATACGAGCTAACACCATCCCTATGCTGCATGCATTGCTCCTCATGGGAAAAGCCTACCAGGGAGTATCACAGGGCTGTGATGCTTGCAGCTCTGATTCGGCTCAGCAGAATCAAATGGATGACTTTAAAGATGTAATGTAATGGTGTTGACCTATTTCTGGGCTCAGGGCACACTTGGAAGAGTTAAAGGTCATCTGTAACAGCAGCAGAGGCACTAAGTTCTATACAAGCTATTTGGCTTAGAAAGGTGCTAGTTGTCTCCTTTCAGAAATGCACAGAAGCATTTTACCAACCACTTAACAGCCTGCCACACTCCAAAGGCACTCCAGTGCATTGTATTGAGGAACCTGTATTTTCCAAAATTGAATTTCCACAGATGAAAGAAGGTGAAGGTCTCCAATGCCCTTTTGAAGGCATCCTGAAGGAAAGAACTGAGGTAATTTCTCTTTGATAATCTGCATGAGACACAGAAGGGAATGGAGGCTGCCACCTTAGAGTGGACGATCTGCCTCCTCCAGAAGAGGGCTCTTGTCTGAAGCTGATTCCATCTATGTCACAAGACTGCAGGGAAAGAAGGAAGTACAAGGGAGCACGTGGCCTAAAAGCTGATAAGAATAGATTGCCACCAGGCACATAGTGTGTGATTCAAGTATTTCACTAAATACAAATACTGTAGAGATGCAAACAGACTGATGTTATCAAAACAAATTCTGGTATTGACCATAGCTAGAGGGTTTCCTTTCCTTTCAACATATGAAACCTCTCTTATTGGAGACTGGAAGGATAGAGGTCTGGGGGAGGTGAGGACATGGCAGTGTTTTACTCCATAAGTGAACAATACTAGGATTGCCATCTTGTGAAGAAGAAAAGATGAGCTAAGTATTTAATGATTCCCCAAAACAAACTTAAGATCCACCTCTATATACAGGGCTGAAATACTGCTCTGAAATGGATGACACCATGAATGAGTTTACTTTGAACATATGACTTAGCAGATATCCTGTCATCCCTAGCTCATTAAGAGTTTCTTTTAGGGACCTGTGAGTGCATTTGATGTGAGGGTATCAATTTGAGTTGTGGAGGGTTCAGCCTCTCACATATATTGATGTTTGATGATGACTTCTGGAAGGGGCTAGAGGTTTCACAGTTCAAGGTGTTCAGCTCTACTTGGTTGCTCTAAATTAGCCCAATGAAACTGATTTTGTTTGACTCAGTCCTTCACAGTTGGTCTCAAAGTATCTGTTCTCTGTCTTCACATCTGTAACACTGACTGAAACAATGACTTTTGGGATTTGTGTACTGTCATTTTCCATTGTTTCTTGAAAATTTCTGCTAATGACCTTGATTGAGTTTCTCTTGGTTTTTTTTCTTGGTGCACTTTTTTTGCTTATTTACACTCACCAGGGATGAAGACACAGAAGGTGCTCTGGGACTGTGAAAAATCCCCACTCTGATGCAAAGACTGTATTTGAATATAGGTTTATGGTTCAACTGCCTGCCTCAAATCCATGTAGGATTCTCACATGTAGGTTGATGTTCTGTTTTAACCAAATTAAAGAGACAGGGGAGAGCAAAAAATGCGAGTGTAAATCCCAGTCTCCCTATCTGGCTGCAAATTTCATGAATACTTGAACCAGAGCTTTTTCTTTAGCTTGTCTCTTGGACACCAGGCTTGCATATAGGCTAATCCCTGAAGCTTTGTGTGATAAAGAGCAATGAAATGCACTATGGAAAGATTTGTCCCCTGGTGCATCCCAAAATCTTAACTTAGATATGGGCTCTTTTTCACATGCTTAGAGAAGGTTTTGTTTCCCAGTCAGTCTCAGGATCTTCAAGATTCCTGATGTCCCTGGGAAAACTCTGGTCCCCTAATGTGTCAGGAAGCAACAAGACTAAGTTTGCCCACTTTGTTCACCATATAAAGTGTTACCAAGCAACCCCTGGCTTACATAAGCACTCATCACAATGTGAGTATCTCCACAGGTACCATCCCTGCAAGCCACGAAATTATGTGAGGACTTGAGGCAACAGCTCTTTGTATCAGGTTAGAATACAGAGCAAAGGTTTGGAGTAGTCAAGCAGCAATCTTTACCCAATACTGAACTTACCATCCTAGTGTTAAATTAATTCCGCTTACTACTGAGCACATATAAGAGTTGAAGACCATCATACTGTCCATGGCACCACAGATGAAATCTCCCTTCAAAGAGAAGCTATTGAGTAGTGAATCCAGAGAACGGTCTGAGTATTGCCTAGTGACAGGTGAGTCTTGATGAAATGCCTGCTGTACACAAAGCAGAGGAAGAAAGGGTTAGGAGCTCAGGGAAACTGTTTTTTATCTTGAATCATGCGTGATTACTTTTGCTTTATCTTGTGCAGCTCAAGTTGTCAGAGGGTATCTGTCCTTTATCAAAGTCTGACCTTGCTTGAGTGGCTTTTTGCAATAGAGTCCCAGTGGACAGTGCTATGCTGCCAAGACAAATAGTTGTTTTAGGGTTCTTGACTTTCTTTAGTTCCTTCCAGCTACACTTGTGCTTGTATTATTGCTTAGTGTCAAACAGGCCATAAAAATACCTTCTATCATGTATAAAATCAAATACATAACAAGGGACTACGAACCTTACTTGTAATCCTTTGAATTGCCTTGAATCAATGCACTTCTGCGCACACATGAAAGGAGAGGTAACCTTTTTCACTCATCTCAAAAGGCTGTTAATCTTCTCTAAAGAGAGTGGCCAGCATTTTCCAAAAGGTGGTGGTTTTGGGCAGCAGGACTTTGGCACCCTTCTTTAAAAAGAGGATAATTTTCAGGGAGTACTCAGCACCTGGTAGACAGAAAGTCATTGATGATTATGGGGTTGCCTATTCTAGACTCCAAGACAGAGATCCTTAAGGACCTCTAAGTATTTGAAAACTTTGATTAAAAGATTCAACAAGCTAAGAATACTAATATTTGATCATATGCTGATCACAGGCTGAAACACTGGAAAGTAGCTTGCCTCCACTGAAAATATGTCTGTGGGCACTATTTTCTTCTTTGCCTCTTAATCAAGTATCAGTGATGTTTTTGGCAACTGTACACTAACAGATTAGATGAATCATTAGATAAATCATATGGTCAGTAGGTAAACATGTGGATGGTTTGTGGGAAGGTTCTGAAATGTAACTCTGTAATATTTCTCATAATATCAGTACAGCCCATTCACTTCCACTCTCCTTTTTAGTTTTGGAAGATCATGTTGAAAATGGGTTTTTAGAGCCTCAGGAAATATTTTCTTATGCACCTCACAGCACTGTCTTTGCAAATGCAAAGTACTGTATGCCATGCTACATTTATGCACTTCAGGTTTGATAGATGAGGGGTGGTAATGGAATGTAAACTATCAAATTAAAAATTTTCATACTAGGGATGCCAACACTGCTGTACCTAACAAAGTGACATGGTGCTTGCAATTTTTCTCTGCTTTTCAATATGATGCAATATGCACATTCTTATATGTCACATTTTAAAGAAAGGCAATGTACAATTTTAATGAGGAGGTGTTCCAGAATCACAGGAAACTGCATTAGTTTTACATTGCACAGGTCCATTATGCAGCCTGAAGAAACTACCAGATTATTATACTTTGCACACAAACCTTAAGCCCAATTCTCTTCTCACCTGTGTCAGCTTTACTCTACTCACACATCATTCATTTCAGTAGAGATACCTTGCTGTTGTCCTGCAATAAGAAAGAGCATGACTGGGGAACTAGAACAACCTCTCACATCCAGTGCTCTTTCCTGAACATGACAGTGACTGCAGAGGAATCAGGGGAAGACAAGTTGTACTGAATGGGCTACACACAGAGGTGGCGGAGTCACTGTCCCTGGAATTGTTTTAAAAAAGACTAGATTTGGCACTTAGTGCCATAGTTTAGTTGATGAGATGGTGTTAGGTAACTTTGGACTTGATGATCTCAAAGGTCTTTTCCAACCTAGTTAATTCTGTAATTCTGTGAATGGACCTATAGCCAGAGCCTCATACCACGAAAACAAGAACAAGCACTCAGCACCTCTCAGCTGAGCCTGTGCAACCACATCCCCACTGGTGGGGAAGCTAAACAGAAGCAGGATGGGGTAAGAATTGGGTCTTGAGACAGGGCTGGCACGTCCGATGATGCATCTCAGATGATCTGCACTTATTCGGATCCCATTTGGAAGGAGATAGCCATGGGAAGGACGTAGGTGAAGAGGTGAATCCTCTCCACACCACCTAGGCCATTTTCTTGCCTTCTGTCTCTTGCTTTTATGCTCTGCACAGTTTGCTAAACAGATTGCAGCCTGGTTGCTGCTTGCTTGTCCACTGGAAGGCAAATGAAGAGAAATAAAAAGATGGGATCTCTTTCAAGAAGTATTTTGCAAAGGCTGTTGAGAACAGAACAGACTCCAGTGGGGGATGTTGGCTCCCTAAAAGGTTCCCTAGATTAGATTACCAGGGACAGCAAAGTGGGAAGGGAGGGTAAACATTTCAGAAGTGTGGTCAGACACCTGTTCCTCCAGCTGCTGCTGGCGTGCGTGATGCAGTTCAGTGCAGCTAACTGCAAGATTAATGGAACTGTTCAAATATTTAATCCTATAAAGGTATTACATGAAATGCTCACTGTAGCCTGTTGTTTTTCATCTTGCCAACAATGTATGTGTGTGCGTGTGCCTGCATACTTCAGTATGTGATCTGGGTAGGGAAAGGAAAAAATAAATCCTCCACAATTACTGGTGAAAAAACATGATCAGAGCATCCTATTTCTTAAATGGTGCTGGTAAATCCTGAAAGCTTTTGGTAGTTAGTACAAGAGAGGCAGGCAGTCAGACCTGGGCTCTCTAGGTGAGTTTTTAAAGAGATATTGTCTTATCATGGGGCTGTTTGTCTGTCTTATACAAGTCATAAAA
>VYZS01066725.1:52292-73105 GCA_013400695.1 Neodrepanis coruscans | reverse complement strand
TTGCTAACTTATGCAAATTAATCCTACCAGATCAACTTCTTTGCTTCCTCCAAAAATGAAACAGAGATCTTTTTTCTCCTTTGTGCCATTTAGCTGCAGATTTAAGTAAGCAAATAGCTTTCTACTGCATGCTCTCAATAGCTGAGTCTGAGAAACAATTAGAGCGGGGAAGAATTTGGAAAAGAAAAGAGAAAATGAAATTGTGCCATGTCCAAGGATATGCCTGGACTCGGGATTTGATCAATTAACCATGGAGTAACTTCCATTCAAAGTGACAGGAGTTATGCTCAGGTTCACACCACAAATAGAGACAGTTCTCTGTGGCAGAAGCACAAGAAGGGATGATGTTTGCTGGCCTTAATTTAGATGCAGTTAATCAGGCCAGGTCTCCTTTAAACCTGCCTTGTGCACAGATATCCTTTATTTCAGCACCGTAGAACTGGCGGATTTTAAAGAAAAATGCATGAAGGCAACAATTTTTAATCAAAGGAAGTTTCTTGCACTCCTAATGCATTGGTTGGGTGGAGAAGGGCAGCTCCAGAAAATGTCTTGAGGGATCTTTTGGCCTTTCAGTCATCCATCATTTGCAAGAGCATCAGTGATGGATCTGAACTGGATTATGCATGAATTAATAATTTGGACACACTAATTACAGTTCTTGCTGGTTTTATTATCACTGCACTTGGAAATCACTGGTTATAAACTTTACACAAGCTGTCAGTAACACAGAGTGAAGTGACATGTCCTTCCTGGAGTATTTCTGATCTAAATCTGGTCAAAAACAAGAGACACAGAAAAGAGGGACCAAGGATGGAGCAAGGCCACCATCCCTGGCAGAAAATCATGGAGTGAGGAGCAGAGGCAGATTGACCTGGCCAAAAACAGACATCTACATGTGAACTTGTCCCTTTAGAGGAATCCAGGCAAAACAGGCAATGGATATTTCATATATCCTCTCCTAAAGCAAACATCTGAAGTAGCTCAGTGACCTGTGTGTTTGAAGCACATATTTCTCCCCATTGATGCTAATGAGAGCCTGTGGTGGCTTAGATAAAGGATAGGTAGAGCCTTAGATACAGGTGACCACACTGTAGGTGCCTGAAATAATCCCTATTCCTTGCATTTCCCCATCAGAAGTCTTTTTTTGGGTGTTGCAGTTACAAGAAATTCATCTCACTGGGAGAGAAAGGCAACGTTGCCTGTTTGCTCTGTGAGCTTTGAAAATGTGAAGCATTTGCCTAGTCCTAAGGGAAGGCATCACCTCAGCCCCTCAGGAGAGATGGACAGTGGGGGAGAACAGCCCTGGGGACACTGATGATGATGATTTCTGACAGTAACACCCTCTCTTCTCTTGCCAGGTGCCCCCTCTGTGTTCATCACTGCTTGGACTATTGTCAGGATTTACTTTTTCGATGTTGGGTAAGCCTGAGGACTCAGCTGCCTTTCCTTTATCCTTCTTCCTCCCTTTATCTCCAAAGAAAGCCAAGGAAAGCCCTGCAGCTTTAGGAACCCTTGATCCCAGAGCAGGGAGAGCAGAGCAGAGGGTCTCCCCTGCCACCAGGAACCAGGGAACACTCCAAGGTCTCCCTGAAAACACACGGTTTATGTCAACTCAGGCCAGTCACTCACCCTCTTTTCCCAATCCTTTGGTCAGGATGTTTGCAGGGAATTTGTGAGCAGACCTTGCTGGTTTAATTTGGCCCTGTGCTCCCAGCAGAGCTTTGCATGCTGCAGAATTGATCCCATATATGCTCATGCAGCAAATGCTTAATAAACACACCAACAGAAAAGTCTGCAAACTCCCTGTATTTTTTTCCCCAAGCAGATTTTAGGATCTATTCTTCATCCTCTTTAACCTTGCAGCAGCTTTTGATATTTTATATAAGAAGCAGATAGAATGCAGCTAAGAAAATGAGGGAGATACCAGAGTTATCCAAGGATATAATGCAAGTAAATAGGATTTGCTCCTGCAATCCTCCTTCTTGCTTTTGCTCAAGCAGCCAAGCTACAGTAATTGGAAAGGTTTTCAGAGGAAAGCACTCCAGAGAGTTACAGAATCAGGTGCTTATTCTGTCCTCACTGTGCATGCCCTCACTTCCTGCATTTGCATCTTACAGTTAATTCCATTTTCTCCTGTGCATTCTCCCTCTCCAAATGTGTCCTGGTTTGCCCTTATTTCAGAACGAGAAGCAGCTTGGATTTCTCATTGCATTTCTGATTTATAGTCATGTTTGCACATTTCCTGAGGGCTACTCACTTCCTTTATGCTTTCACTCTATCTGCATAAAACTGACCTTATTTACTCTGTTAATAAATAGCCTCTACAGTGAGATAGAGACAGGAGGCTTTAACCATTCTGGATACCAATTCTTCTTACTATATATTCCCACTCAGCTCCAGCAATTCTTAATAAAAATACAAACTTCTTTGCATTTTCTGAAGGCTTTACAGTTTTACATTTTTGTGCCAAGCAATACAGAGTGTGAATTTACAGGATATGCTGATACCTAACAGGGATTTGTTTTTTCATGCTAAAGTTACCTGCAGAGAAAAATGACAGGAAATTAATCCAAATTAAATAAACCCTAATTACGTGAGATTGGTTAAACAACATTAAGCCTCTGTTTAAACATTCTAACTCCAAATTGAAGTGACCTTCATTCAGGCTATCTGAATTTATTTCAAAAATTGAGTGCACTAGACATAATTAGGGCCACTTTAATCCTAAATGAAGGGGAAGAATGCACCTGACTATCAGCATCTGGTTATGAACAATTTGCTCCATCTCCTTTTAGAATTAGTGGAGGTTTGGTCCTTGTAGTCAGTGGAGTGCAATATTTTTGTCATTCTGAAGTTGCTGCCTAAAATATGTCTCAGGAACTTGTGCCCTAAAAATGCCTCTCTTTATCTGCTATTGCCTGCACTGTCAACACTTTGAATGAAATGAGCTGAATCCAAGTGAAATTGTCTCCAGTAGACTCCACTAATCTATTCCCCACAGGAATGCAGCCCAATTTTCATGAATGCTTTCTGAAAAATGCACCTTCTATCACCTGACTGAGGTTTGCAGATAAATGTGTCCCAGGCAATTTTAGTCTTTGCCACATCATTCCTTTTCTGTCATTTCCTTGTTGGCTTGAAAATATAGTTCCAGGTGAGTGGAATTGTGTGCAGACAGCTCTGACTTCAGGATGAAGTAAATCCCATCCTGGACCCCATGGACTTCCCAAAGTAGATCCATAGCTCAGATGCAAATGGCTGGATTTAGTGGGACTAATCCCACCCCTGGCTCTTATCTTTTGCAGCAGGGAATGGTTGTTTTTGTTTCTGATGGTGCCAAATGCTCTGAGTTTATCAAACCCCCCCCATCCAGGATGGTGGAGAGCACTGGAGGCTGATGAATCTCTGGGTCTGGTGGTAGAGATTCCGAGTTCCTTGTAGCAGAACTCAGTGTAGGAGAAATGAAGGAAATAACCATCCTCCCCCACATTCACCCTCCATAAAATCCTCCAGCCCAAGGGGAAAAGAGCTCTTGGCTTTGTGTCTGGGGCAACTGGGACCTGCAAAGCAAGTCTTTGGTCATTCCCAGTTCATGCACACGAGGTTTAGTTCTGTTCACATCATCTAGCCAGGCAATCCTTGGCTTTTGGGGAAACCAAGTACCTGGGAGGTTACATCTCTGCTTTCTTGCTGTCCTTGATGTTTTAAATGTGTTTTTGTTCCTTTTTAGGTGCTGGGAGGAAGTGGTGGAATCCCCATTCTGGTGGATCATTAAAACTCCTATTTTGGTGTCTATTTTGGTAAAGTATCAGCACATTCTGTTGGCTGCAAAGCCATCTTTAGTCCTAAGTGGCATGGCAGGGGGGAGTGAAGGGGTGTTTAGAAGTGCTCTGTGAATGAAAATGCTTTCACAGGTAAAATCCCACCTGTCTTAGGATGAGGAAGTTCACCCTCCAGATAAACATCTTTGCCTTTAGCACTGACCATGGGAAGAGTTTGAGGGATTAGGCCACCAAGGTGGAGCATATTTGAGGTACCTCTGACCACTCCATCTCCTGGGCACTCTGGGGCAGTGACCATGTGGGTGTGCAGCCAGAGGAGGTTGAGGAGTGTGGTTGGAGATCCAGGAAAGGCTCGTGTTGTCCAGTGAAACAGTGGATGTGTGAATTAGATCTGGTGAACTGTGCTGTGAGTGGTTCTGTTTTTTCTGAGCTCACCAGGAATGACTTGTTCAGTTGTGGATAACAACAGCATGAAGTACAAGGAGATGGATTCTACCATAATTTTGTATCTAGATTAAGAAGTCAGATGAATTCCCCCAGAGATTTGCCTCTTTTTACAGCACCCAGCACAAAGCTGCGTGTTCTTAAAAGTTCTTGGCTAATTTTCAGATAAATCAACAGAAGTGTTTGACTAATTCTCTGGGTATCATCAATTCTGACCACAGAAACCAGGACACTTCTGAGGAACTCTGAGTTACATGTTTCCTCTGTTGGGTACCAAGCCAAACCTAAAAATACAATGAACAAGAATTAAACTTAGCTTTGAGTTTTCCTAAATGAAGGCAAAATGTGGGCAGGGATAGAAAGAAAAGAAAAAAAAACAGCAACAGACATCAAACCAAATATATCTCCTTTAAATAGAAATCTTTTCTTAGACATGTATTCTTCTTACTCCACGTACATTATGACCTTTACAAGAAGATTTCTTCTGTAGCATTTGTCAGAGAGGGATTGAAAGCTGGAACGATTTGAATAATGACATTTTACTCCATTTACCTCACTGAAAAGAAATACAGTACTTAGATGACACATCTCAAAATATTTATGTCAACACAGAAAGCTATAGATAGTATTTTCCCTTTCCCAAGATAAGATTTCAGTCAAAAAAATACACTCTGTTACTCTCCTTGCATCAGTGACTCTGTACTTTCTTTGGGCCAATAGATCATTTCCTCTTCGCCAAACAAAATTTCCCCAGCAGCTCCTGATTTTCCTTCTGCAGATATCCCATAAATCTGTCCCAAAGGAAAGGCAGAATAACCACTATCTGATGAACAGCAGGTTTCTTCAGGGAGCAATGCAACATTTCCTCCATATCCATGGGAATGAAGTGCATGTCTCAATGTAAAGAAGAAATACATGTACAAGACATATAAAATCTTTAATATGTCTTTAATCTTATATATTAAAGCACTGGCAACACATCAAGTGCCTTTGATTGTACTCTAGGTTGAAAAATAAACTAAACAGCTTCTCCAATATCCTGACATCAGTATTTTCTACCCTGGAATGCTAAGGTTGTACTAACCCTGTATTTCACACTCCACCACTGCCCTGAGTCCATGTTTGTCTTGACCACTCCAGGCCAACAGTGTTTTAACTGCTCCATTCTAACCTTCAGTGCTGCAGCTTGTTTGCTGTCAATGCTCATTTGTGTAATTGATCCAGATAAGAATGTTTTGAACTCATAAATTTTGCCTTCCACCAAGTCAGAAACGAACCATTCTTATGAGCAAATAAACAGAAATGATGATAAATGGCTCAGGATAGATAAAAAGTGATTAAGCAATGCATCATAACTAAGAAATATAATTAATTTCCAATTACTGGTAGCCTTTGGAAAAAGAGTGAGTGTCTAATTGAAAGATGTGCTTCAGTCTGTTTTATTCACCTGTTGCTGAGATAAATGTAGGAAATTTGGAGGAAATTTTACAATCTGTTTTTGCAGGAAATCAGATTGGCTGGTTAACACAATCCCTTCCAGCCACTGAGCCTCTAAAAATCAGAATCATTTGCTCTTTCACTAACTATGAAAGGATAAAGAAAGAGGTGTGGCCAAACTAAAACTAATTTCTCAGAATTCTGAAGGGGTAAAGGACGAGTTTGTGAACAAACTAAAACTAAACTAATTTCCCAGAATTCTGAAAGGATAGAGAAAGAGTTTGTGGACAAACTAAAACTAAACTAATTTCCCAGAATTCTGAAAGGATAAAGGAAGAGTTTGTGGATGAACTAAGACTAAACTAAGTTCCCAGAAATCTGTCATTGCTCTTCTGTTTTCTGTGTTTCATTATAAAGAGGATGATTCAATGGACAGGACCTTAAAAGCAGATAGGTTTGCATTCAGCTCATGCCACCTACTACATGCCATTGGGAAATTGCCATTCCTAGCTCTGATAAGTGAGGTCAACATTGCTTGAGTGTGTTGGTGGAGCACTTTGAGATCTTTTGCGTGAGAACAACCACCTAAAATCCAGGTGTCAGCTCCCGGTCTGACTCAGAGGGAGCGTTTCCCGCTGTGTCCATGGGATCTTTACAAGGTCTCCCAGGGAGGACATGGCCAGTGGAGTGGGTACTGCTTCCTGTTGTGTTTTCCTTGGCTCAGCACCTCAGTCTTTGCCCTGCTCAGCCGCCGGTCCCCTGTCAGCGTCTGCCGAGGGCTGTGACCTCCGTCCCGTCCCGTCCCGTCCCGTCGCTCGGCTCAGCCCCGAGGCTCTCCCCCCGCAGCAGGACGTCGTGCATCGCTGTGCTCGATGGGCTTGACATCATCATACTTGGGATGTATGACACGAAGTCCCAAGCAGGCTGATGTCAGGCCCAAGATGCCATCCTGTGTCCGTTTACTGTGTGCTCCCCGGGGCGGGGTTCTCTGCTCGGGGCTTGTTGACTCACAGCAGCTTGTTCCGTGGCAAAAAGGAATTCCCCTCTTTTCACTGGAGGGAAATACTAATGTTTGACCTTTTTCTCTCTCTCTCTGTCTCTGTTCTCCTTCTTCCCACCCTGGCAGGTGAACTTCATCCTCTTCATTTGCATCATCCGTATCTTAGTGCAGAAGTTGCATTCCCCAGATGTTGGACACAATGAGACCAGCCAATATTCGTAAGTCCTGGGCTTTTTTTAAACCCTATTTTGGTTTTGGGGAGATCTGTTTGACTCTTAGTTCAGTATTACACCTGGCTTCATTATGGCATCTGTCTGCACTAAAAGAATCAGTTCATTGTTAATTGATTAAAGCTGATCAGGAATCAGGAAATTGGGAATTTGCTAAAAAAGCTGGACAGGTTTTCTATCAGTTTGAGGCAGGTGAGAAGGCCTTCCCCTGGGATTAATGAAGAAGAAGTGAGAGCAACAATCATGAAGCAAAATAGGTTTTTTCTTTGTATATTTAATATTTAATGGATTCTGAAGGCAGAAGAGTCCTGATAGACCACAAAGAGTTGTTGTACACAGTGGATGGGCTTTTTTTCTTCTGGCTCTTAGAGGTGTTTTTTCAAAGAAGGAGAGATCTAGAAAATAAGAACAGTCAGTAGAATCCACAACAAATTTTCCTTATCCCAAAGCAGATCTCTAAACTAGATTGGGTTAACTCAAAACGTTTCTCTTCCTTGTTAAGAAGGATCACTGCCTTAGAAGTTTTGCTTGACTTAATGCTTTTATTCCAGTGATATAAAGTTGGCCTTAATGGGGATTTTTATAATGAACAACATGCCAGTGAGATCTACATCTGTCTCAATGGCCAAGACTGGTCTTAGCTGCAGTATCTTAAGAGGGCAAGAAATCTGTCTGTCTGCATGGATTTATTCTGTCTTCAAAACAAATAAAATAAAAGCTCAGACCAGCTTCCTTTTGACTCTTGCCACTGTCCTGGCTCAGCTTTTCAACTTCTGGACATTTATTAAATGTTTCCCAGAAAAGAACTAAAATGAAAAAGGTCCAGTGTCTGTGTGGTCAGTGCTGATAAATCTCAGTCTGAGGCAGGAGCTGCACTCCTGGGTACCCTGAAGAATCTGAGCTCAGTTCAACTTTCTGCAAGATGGAAAACAATAACAATGTGTTCCTTAAATACTGACCAGCCACTACACTGAGCCTGTCTCTGGTGATAGTAAATTATTCATTTCATCTGCCTCAAGAGATTTTCTGATTTATGAAAGAAAATGCCAGTGTTTGACCTTATCTTCTCCCAGCAGCAGCCAAAGCCAATTACCTTGTTTTCTGTCATCACAGCACACCACTGTCACCAGGCTCTGTCCTTTCTCTCCCCTCTCTTTCTGTGTTCCCAGTTAGGAATTTTGTCTTTGTACCCCAGAATTGCAACAGCTTTGGTGTGCAGATTAAATCAGCATATTGAAATATGTTCTAGTGCTGAGCAGAGTCCTGGAGCTGTTGGCTCCTGTTCATCTCAGCAGAAGTGTTGCCAGAAGGGTGATGCCCAAATTACCTCAGAGGTCGTGCTGGGCTTTGGGTTCAGGACACATTTTCCAGTGGAGTGGAATAAGGAAAACACAGACTCCCCCCTCACTGACCTGCCCAACAGGAGGTGCTGCTGGAATACAACTGATCTTCACATCTACAGTTCCTCACCTTCCTTCTCCACCTGGAAAAGACATCTCAGTTCTGTCGGGAAAGTTGGGTTTGTTCCCACCCTCTTCCACAGTGNCTGGAGCTGTTGGCTCCTGTTCATCTCAGCAGAAGTGTTGCCAGAAGGGTGATGCCCAAATTACCTCAGAGGTCGTGCTGGGCTTTGGGTTCAGGACACATTTTCCAGTGGAGTGGAATAAGGAAAACACAGACTCCCCCCTCACTGACCTGCCCAACAGGAGGTGCTGCTGAAATACAACTGATCCTCACCTTCCTTCTCCACCTGGAAAAGACATCTCAGTTCTGTCGGGAAAGTTGGGTTTGTTCCCACCCTCTTCCACAGTGGAAGGACACACCTTCCACTAGACCAGGTTGCTCAGAGCACACCACACTTTCCTAAGGAAATGAATATCACTGTGTGCCAACCTGAAGTCTGGATCCCTCCAAGGGGACCTCCCAGTGTGACCCTAAGTTTTTAATGTCTAGACAACTTTTACAGACAGCTGTGGTCCAGCCCTTTTATGAATTCCATGTGATTGTAGGTACCTGGATGCTTTTACATGTCATATTCCCTAAAATGCTGCTGCCAGTTTCAAGGGCTTTGACCTGCAGGATACAAGAGATCTTAGCAAAAAACTGTGGCTAAGGAAACATTGAGGGAGCTGGGATTGTTCAGCCTGGAGAAAAGGGGGCTCAGGGAGACCTTACCACTGTCTACAACTCCCTGAAAGGATGTTGGAGACAGGTTGGTAACAAGTGACAGGACAAGGGGGAAAAGCCTCAAGCTGTACCAGAGGAGGCTCAGGTTGGATTTTAGAAAAGATTTCTTCACCAAAAGTGTTAAGTCCACCAAGGAGGTTGTGGAATCCCCATCCCTGGAGGTGTCCAAGGAAGGGCTGGATGTGGCACTCAGTGCTCTGGGCTGGGGGACAAGGTGGGGATCAGGCACAGGTTGGGCTCCATGATCCTGGAGCTCTTTTCCAATCTCAGTGATTCTGTGATTCCATGTGTGTTCCTCCTGCCANTTGGGGTGTTGTGCAAATGAGGAGGGGACTCAAGGTTTGGTATTTCTGACTTTTTCATTGCCACAGTCCAGCCAGGAGGGAAAATATTGTAACTGAAGCCACAATGCTGTCTGTAAAGACAAGATAAAATTTTCAAATCAACTGGAGGTTGCAAAGAGCATCTCTATGAACACAGTACACAAAGGTATCATCTCCTCTAGGCTGACTGTTCCTCAGAGGTTGGAGAGAGAGGAAAGATCCTGCAAAGCCATTATTGATATTCCCTGAACTGTGACCTGCTTAGAAAATGAGTTGCTTTTTTATATGCTGGGAGCTGGGGGAATTAGGGTTTAGTCATAGTGGAGTGGGTCAGACTGGCCAGAGTTGCTTCTAAGAGTGAGGAACACGGAGCACTGATGATCACCAGAGACAGTGACAGTCCTCTGGCAGGGCCAGGCATCCAAAAGAATTGATTTTGGATGCTATGCCTGCTAATGACAGGTGTGGGAAAGGCAAACCCCTGTCAAGTTCCTGAGCTTCCTACAGGCACTCATTTGGCCTGGAATGAGCTGCACCCAGCTGCCTTTCAGCCAGCAGATATTCCCTGGGGAGCCACAGCCTCCAAAACCAGCCTTCATGTCAAGCCAGGCCCAGGGAAAGCTGGAAAGATCTGCTGGGAGAGCCAGTGAGGAGCATCATCTGCATGAAGCTGGCACATCAGGCTTCCCACTGGGCCTGTGCAGATGGCAAATAAATGGAGAAGATCTGAGAGGACTGAGCCTGATGAGGCTTTGGAGGTGATGAAGGGCTTTTGGATAGAAGAACAAGTATTTCCAACATCTTATCCTTAGCTTCATTTCCACTGGAAGCCTCTGAGAGAGGGGACACCACAGGAGGTGGGTGAGCAAGGGAGCCAAAACCCCCATAAGCATCCTTAGACCCTTGATTTCATTTTATTTCTCTCATCTATCTTTTAATAATGATTATATTTAAGAAATTATCATCTCTTCCTAATGAGGCCCCTGATTACACAATCTGATACCATTAAGCACTAATACTGTTCATCCCCCTCCTTTGGAGAATTCATTGTGCAATAGCCTGTCATTATTGGGAGTTAAACATACCATTTCTCTCCCAGAAGCTGTAATTTTCAGAAATCCCCAGCAAACAAAGACAGCTCTAGATGATCATTTAGCTTGGAGAGATATAAAAAAAAAAGATCTCTGTTGGGAGGGGAAGAAGAGAGAAGGGAGAAAGAAATACCTCCAGTGGAGCTATTAGGGATAAAGATGTCACATTTTATGGTGCCACCATGTCTGAAATCACCAGCTATTTGCATTCTGTGGAAAAAGGAGAAATAATGTAGGGCTGATCAAACTGCCGTAGCTGGAGACATATATAATTATATGAGAGCTTTTAATGAGCAGGAAATGCTCTCAGCATGGTCCTTGCTTAGCCTGAACTGTCACACAGCGCCTGTGCCCAGCTGAGGGACAACCTCCACATGTCATTTCATCCCAGCCCAGCTCCTCAGGGGGATCCTGGGGAGGTGAAGCTGTGAGTGGCATCTCCACAGCCCCTGTTTTGCTGTGCCCCAGACACTTCTTCCCCCTGGGTGAGGGCAGTCTCCTGATGCTCCCTGGCTCAAGGCTGCTGTTGGAAGGCTGGATGTTCCCAGGATCTCAGGGTAAGAATCCCATGTCACATGTCCTGAGGGCAAACAAAGTCACCTAATACGTAGGCAGAGGCTACATCACCACAGGGCAGGTGATCAGCAAATATGTACTGCAGCAAATTACATTTTTGGGCTTGCACAGGGCTCAGCTGTGGGATTTCTCATCGTTCCACCCTTCAGCTCCTCTTCCCTCTCCCCTTCTGACTCATGTTTGTCTTTCCAACAGGAGACTGGCCAAGTCCACCTTGCTGCTGATCCCTCTCTTTGGCATTCACTACATCATGTTTGCTTTCTTCCCTGACAATTTCAAAGCAGAAGTCAAGCTGGTCTTTGAGCTCGTGGTTGGCTCATTCCAGGTAAGCCACCCTTTGGGCCACCACGGTCTGTCAGGAGAGAAGTGCAAGGAGCTTGACATGGCAATAAGCAAACATGGTTTATTTCCTGACTGTGCCCAATACTGCCCTTCATAGCTTTGGGGAAAAATCTACTCACTCCAGCTTGCCCAGGATGGAAGATAATTTTATGCTTTGCCTCCTGGAATTCCAGAAGGAGATTCTCTCTCCTGATTTTAGACACCTGGAAAAAAAAATGTAGCTCTGTACATAAGTGTCTCTGTATTTTTCATACTTAAGGGAGAAAAATAAGAACCTCAGTTCAGTTTATATATTACTGACACTTTCAAGGCCAGGATGGACCAGGAGCAACCTGGTCTAGTAGAAGGTATCCCTGCCCATGGCAGAGGGGTTGGAATAAGGATACCTTTAAGGTCTCTTCCAACCCAAACCATTCTGTGATTCTATAGTGTAAGATGAGATAAATCACCTTTGGTAGGAGTGTTTCTCTCTGCATAAGCAGGAGTCTGATTTGTCTTCAATGCCTTGACTTGCATGAAGTTTCCCATCTGTTAATAAGCCAGGTCCTGCCTATAGATGCTGCTCAAGCAGGATTCCAGTTCCTCAGTGCAGGAGGCAATTTCCCTACCAGGATGGACAACAGGGCTGTCCTCTTTTATTAAGTTTGTTTCCTAGACCCTCCCACATGCTTCACTCCAGTCAGTGTTGGGCTGTTCCCCTTGGCTCTGAAAAAGTTCTTGCATGAAAAGAAGCACTTATTTAAGTATTTCATCCCATTATCAACTCCAGCCCTGTTGTGTTCTCACAGCCTGCAGGCAGGGTCTGCCTGTCACCACCTCCCATGCACATGTCAGTGGCAAGATGAGTTAATATCCCTGTCTACAACATCCTCACTTCACATCTGGCATCTGGAAGTGTTCAGAATACATCCAGATGTGGCACTTGGGGACATGGTTTAGTGGTGAAGATGGCAGTGTTGGACTCATGGTTGGACTTAATGATCTTAGAGGTCTTTTCCAACCTTGATGATCCTGGTCTCTCCTTTTAGATCATTGACTTTAATGCTAAAAGCCTGTTCTCTCCTTTTCCCTAGGGATTTGTGGTGGCTGTTCTGTACTGTTTTCTCAATGGAGAGGTAAGAGCAGCAGAATTTTTTGCTTAATGTTTGCATCTAAAGCTTGTGGGAGTGGATTGAGAAATGTCCCATTCCTGATCTTGATGTTACAGTATTGGGAGAGAAACATCCAACTCAAATCACTCACATTAGAAAAAAACACTGGTAGTTTTCCTCACAATTAATTAGGACTTTTGTGTGCTCTGTATTTTTGCTGCTGCTGAGTCCATCCTTTGCTCATGAGACTCCTGTATGACCTTGCACAAACCCTGATCTTGAAGTATCACCTCCAGCAGGGCAGGATGAAGCCCATCTAAGCCCTGCTCATACTTAGTGCCTCAAGAAATCCTGCACAGGATCAGTCCCACTGCCAAGGTGGAGGCTCATTAGTGCACTGATATTTTTGTATCATTCTCCACCTGCCTGTAGGAAATTCAGCTGATTAAACTCATATCACAAAGGTGGCCAAGTTGGTGTGATCAGCTCAAAACCTGGGAGCTGCTGTCATCAGCACTTTCAGCTCAATGAACAGAGCAGGGACAAGCAAGAAGCAGCAGCTGTGATCTGGGTTTGTGTTCCAGCTTCCTGGGGAGAGGAAGAGTGGCCAGAATCCCAGTTTTCTCTCTTACAGCTCTGATGCCATGTGCACAGCAGGCAGTGTGTGCAGGGCAGAGCCCAGCTCCAGCAATCCAGCAAGGCAGGACCACACAAACTCACTAATGATCCAAAACTAATACAGGCACTGACGTGACTTGTCAGGCACAGGGCAGTGCCAGGTAAACATGTTTCTACCTTGCAGGCATTGGTCTGGCCTTTCCCACATTTCTAGAGCTGGGATTCTTATCCTGGTTCTTGTGCTTGCTCATCCCAGAGACCCTCAGACACAGCTCTTTTACCAGATTCATACTGTTATCTAAAAATTTGGGCTGCAAGGCTGCAGGAGGGCACAAGGCCAGTGGCCAGAGTTTGAATCAGTGTAAACCAGACTGTTTCTATAAACTGTCTGAGCAGGAATAAGTAGCTTCTGTCAGAAGAGCACATCTGTATTGACAACTGTACAAAGAAGCTGTAGCTAAATCATTTGTATTTGGACCAAAAACAGGGCAGTGAAAAAAAAAATCTTAATTATACTCCCAAAATATAGAGTGTTTTGCCATCGAAGTTAAATAGCCTGGCACCTTCACTGTGTCAGTAAGAAATTCCCTGTGCTCACCTTTCTGCTGAAGCTCAGGGATTTCTGCTCTAATAATTTACTGCCTGGGGTGTCCCCTCTTTTTTCTGTGGCTAAAAGTCCTGGTCAGGCTGAGCTCAGTGACCTTTATGAAGTGATTCTTGGCCTCTTGTAGCCCTTGGCTGCTCCCAATGAAGTCAGAGCAATAGCAGGTGATGCCCTGTACTGACTGTCTTGCCTTCCCAATGCCCAGGTCCAAGCTGAGCTCAAGAGAAAGTGGCGCAGGTGGCACCTGGAGAGGTTCCTGGGCTCGGACATGAAGTACCACCACCCTTCCTTGGGCAGCAACGGCACCAACTTCAGCACCCAGATCTCCATGCTGACCAAGTGCTCACCAAAGACGCGCCGCTGCTCCGGCTTCCAGGCGGAATTCTCCCTGGTGTGAGGGGCTCTCCAGCCACTGAGCTTCCCAAAGAGGAACTGAGAGACTGAAGGATCCCTGGGAATCAGTGATAAAGCCCACTGTGAAGTGAGGTGCTCCACATGAGCCAAGGGAGGACACGCAACTGGAAAAGCCACTGGCATCCAGAACGAGATGGGACAAGCCGAGAGGCGAAGAAATGCTTTTCCTCTCCCTCTTTTCAGGCCTTTCACTCCTCAGTTTCAAGCCCTTGGGGGTTGATAACTCTGAGTAAAGGTCCCAGTGGCTCAAGGAAAGCCTGGGAGATCCTGATGTGTCATAATTAATGAAGTGCAGGGGAGTAAGGGAGGGGAGAGCCTGAGTTCTTGGTGGCTCTTCTGGAACTGGCATCTCTGAAACAGATAAATTGCACTTTTTTTAAAAAAAAAAAAAAATGAGCCAGTAAAGGAAAGAGAGAGGCAAGAAGCAGGGGAAAATATGCCAAACATATGAATGTGCCAAAATTCCTGTGGGTAAGAGGTGATGATAAGGCACTGAAGATGGAGCCAAGGACGCAGGGAGAGGGGACAGAAGGAAAAGGAGCAGAAAGGGAGAGGCCAGTGCATGGCCCCTACATTACACACAGGTGAAGATGAAGCTGCAGCACCAGGAAAGCCCCTCAGAGGATGCCCCCAGTGCTGCAGTGTGTTCTGCTAATAACCCACCACCCTCACTAGCACAAGCTTTCCAAGCACCCTCGGGTGCCCTTTGGAAAAGCAGGTTGCTGAGAAGGAACAGCGTGAGAATGCCTTTCTCTGTGCCGTGTTCATTACTTGGTGTTTGGTTTGGTTGTGCTCAATGACCAGGAAACTCCATTTGCATGTATGAAAACCAGGTACAGATGCCAAAAGCAGAGCATGGCTGTGTTTTTTTTTGTTCTTGTTTAAGTTGGTCCTTGAATCTTGGTGCATTGGTGCACACAGGGTCATTAGGGATCAGGGGAAACTAATTGGTGTGTAATTCGTTTGCACCTGCCTAGCACACACTGCCAGGAAAGGGAGATGGAGAGCCCTGTAATCATTAATTGAATCAGACCTGCCATGAGGAGCAACTCTCCAGATGAAGAAAATCAGCGGCACAGCAGCGAGCAGAACTGCTTTCATCAGGACAAGGTTGTTTCAGCACATAACTGGCACTCCAGGAGGGAGGAAGGAGGGAAGGAGCTATTAAACTGATTTCTCCCTCAGCTTTTGTAGGCAGCTTTCATCCTATGATGAAGGCATTGTTAGATCTTTAGGATGTGTGGGTGTATTTTACCTCTTTTCTGAAGGCCTATTAGTTTCCATCTAGGGGCAATCCCTGTTTGAAGAATGTGCATGGATCCCATTAAAACCAAGGGAATAGTCTTTTTTTTCCCTTTTCACGATGGGGGGCAAAGGAGAGGTGTGAAACTCAATCCTGCTCAAGCACTGCAATGTAGACAATCCCCACAATCCCAAACTCTGTCAGAAGACAGAAAAAACAAGGATGCAGATACTCAGGTTTCTGTCCCACCCAACTGCATCAAATGGGGTTGCACTGGTTTTACACTGAGGGTGGGAAATTCCTGCTCAGCTCATGTGTACACTCAATAATTGGGCTGTTGTCCTTGTCCTTGTGAAGGAGTGTCTGGGTCACCAACACATGAACCTGGAGAGGAAGGTGGGCTCCTCTTTCAGAGTTCAGAGATCTCAATTTGCTTACCAGGTGCCCACAGCACCTGGACTTCTATTCCTCCTTAATTAAATGTCGTTGATTGGAGGGAAGCATCTTCCCCTTGGTGGGTTTGGGGTTTGTTTGCTCATTTCTTTGCTTGCCTGAAGCATCTGTGACTCACTGCCAAACCACACCATACCAAAACCATTGCCAGAGCTATACCTGTTATCAATGCTTCCAAAGTATTTCTCCATGTGGGATTAAGAACAGCATGGAGACCTGAAGACAGTAAGGGGAATGAGGAACTGAGCAGCTCTCTGATTCCCAAAATCCAGAGAAAGCAAGAGAATGCTTTAAGTTTGCCCAAGTTTCTTTCCTGACACCCTGGAAACAACATCCCATTGAAATCAGATCTCAGAGGAATGGACTGTATTTTTTTTGAGTGGTCACAGCTTCAACTCTGCCAGAGTTCAAGAAGTGTCTCAGGTGTGATTTTTGGGGTTTTCCTGTGCAGGAGTTGGACTCGAGGGTCCTTGTAGGTCCCTTCCAACTCACAGGATGTTCTGGGATTCTCTTTGTGTTTGGTGCTTGTGTTGCTCTGGGGAGCACTTTCAGGTCTGGATTAGAACTCACATGGGAAATACTGGAGAAATCCCACCAGTACCACTGATTCTTCTCCTGTGCCTGGTTCAAAGCAAGGATCTAGCCCAGCTCTGCAGTTTGCCAGGTCAATAAGAAGCCCAGAAGACAAAAATGGGAAAACTCTGCCTCAGCTTCCAAGTTGTTCTACTTGGTGTAAAATTCTTTGTCTCAATGGTTCAGGGTTTTGAAACAGTGTCTGGGAAAGATTTGATTCATCAGGCTGCAGTTACTCACCTCCTTCTTCTGTCATGGGAACTATGCCCAAGAAATCTGATGGGCTGCAGAGGAGCACTGCCCAATCTTGTGAATGCACCCAGTGAGGTGCCTGAGGTGTGAACTGGAATCCCAGGATCCAGACAAGGAAAAGAGGAGCTTTAGCACAGAGCTGTCGAGCAGAAGTGATGCACCATTGCCAGCAGCCTCCTTTGTGGGATAGAAGGGAATCCTTCCCCATCTGTTCCAGGCAGCCCTGCTGAGGTAGAAGGTCTGTGAGCCATGAGCAGTGACACACATTGTGGTTTTTCCCTCTGTTCCTCACCTTTCTTTTCCTCTCCTTGTGCTTGTAGCTCTATTTGCAGGAGGACTTTCTGCAGCCCTGTGCTGACCTGTGCCAGCATCAACCACATGCCAAAGGCAGAGAGAGCAGCTTTGCCTTCTGGAGACCTGACAGGGAAAATCCAGCTGCTTATTTACCCATTCCACAGGGTCTTTTGCATCCTGTGAGATCCACCACCAGGCTGTTGTGCATGGAAGCCTGAGGATAGGCTGTTTCCTAAAATGAGGGGCTCCTTCAAAAAGTGTGGAGTGCATCAGTGTGCCAGAGCTGTGCCCCAGGCATCCTGCTTGCAATTATTCCATCACTGAACATGCAGCCAGGTTGCCATTGTGCTGTCAAAGGTGTTTGAGAGATTAGATGAAGGTGCTGAATGTACCTGCTGTGACAGGCATGGCTGTATGAGGGACACAGGCAGTGCAGAGCTGCCAGCTCAGCTGCCTTGGCCTCATATTCCAGGAAAACAGAGGAGTCAGTGGTGAAATCAGAGCTTGTCACTCTGGGGACACGAGCAATCAAGTGAATGATGATTTTGGGATCAGGCCCTCCTTTAACTGGCTTGGTGCAGGAATCTGGCTCCACAACTTGGCCTCCTCTGCTTTGTTGTTTGTCCAACTCATCAATAGAATGGAGTTCAAGGACTTCACTGCAAATGAGAACCTGAGCTGTGCTGTGCTGGTCCCACACAGAGCACACACTGCTGGTCCTCACCAAGCCCCAGTCTGACCCTCCCTAATTCCAGTATAACACAGGAGTGACTCCAGTGAAGGCAACTTAATCTTTGCCTGCTGCAAAGTGAGATGAAGAGACACACCTGGATGGGACAGATATTTGGATTTGGATTCTAAAACTCTTCACAGAAATTAAGACAAATTCTGATCCCAGAATTCAGTCAGTTCACTGAAGTGACTCCTGAATGACACCAGCATTAAACTGGGATTTGCCTTTAAAAGAATTGCTTTATCTTCAGTCTGGAACTGCTTAATCCCTTTTTATACCAGTGAGACAGCAAGCCTCTCCTGTTAATAAGTCACTCTCTTTTTCAGTGATTAAATTATTACAAATTGTTAATAAATACAGAAAAATTACAGTATAAACATGAAACTATTGTCTCAAGGTGTAGAGCTTCAATACTAAGATTAGACTGCAGATATTTCTGTTCAACTGAGACCTGAAGATATTTCTGTTCAGCTGGGACCTGTGTTGCTCTCAAAAGCAGCAAGAATTGTGAATATGACCATGTGTTGGACTCGAGGGTCAACAGTAGAGAAGAGAAAAGTAGAGTAGAGAAATTCTGTTGCAGGATTTTAGGGCATTAAATTTAAACAAGTCTTTAAAATCATAGGTGTGATTTTAGGTGTGTAGCTGTGAAATGAAAAAGGGAAAACAAAATGCCAGGAGAAGAAACACCTGAATAATTTATTTTATTTTGGTTTGGGTCAGTTTTTTTGCCTAGAAATCAGTAATATTTTTCTCAAGAAAGGTATTACTGGAGAAAAGATGTTTTGTACATTAACTGATCATCAGATTTAGGTCTTTTTCAATATCCCACTTGGTTCCTCTTCAGCTCAGAAGGAGTTAGAGGCTGGGTCACGTCTGTGCCACAGCACTACAGGAATGAAGGGATTAAATCTCTCCTCCAGTCTGATGGAAATACTTTCAGAGAGAGATGCACCTACTGATTTATGAAATACTCATTATTGAAAAGCAAAATGAATTTCCAAAGGAAGCTCAGGAGACAATGAACATCAGTTGGCTCCATGGCAGGGATTCAGGGGGTTTGTTGGGAATACTTTGTCTCCATTCTTTCCACCTTAAACACCCCAGTGTTTAAACAAGGTCAAAAAAACCCAACAATGAGTTTCTGCAGGAAAAAAACAAAATGTTTTTAGACTAAAAGGGAATCTCTCAAACTGGGAAACATCAATATGTGTTTTTGTGAAGCTTATTTTGTTCTGTCTGCACAAGTTCAGCTTGGTTTGATAAACCATATGGAATTTTGGGTGGATCAGGAGCAACTTTGCTTCCCTGGAAGGTGAATCCACCAAAGCCCACGTGCAACATTCTTCCTTCTCCCATGTCCCAGCCTCTGCTTTCAGGTGGGGTTGAAGACAAGACCTTGACCTTCCTTCCCAGCCTTGTGCTTCCTCCCACAGCATCTCTGCATCCATGAATGTGCCAAATCCTTGGAGACAGGGGCTGCACTCCTGAACTCCCTGGCTCAAATGCAACTCTGCACTTTTCCCACTCAGTTGACACTGGTGGGCAGGACCTTAGAGCTGCTTGATTGTAGATGATTCTTGAGGAGTAGGAGGTCAAACTCTGGGCCTCACATACACCCATATCAATCCAGAAGGACTCTGCTGGCATCATGCAGGAGCTAAACTGGTGTCATAAGGAAAATAATTTAAGTCCCAGACTGGTACATGGAGTCAGATGTCCCAAAATCCAGAGCAATCCATTTTCTTTCAGTCAGTCAACCTTTCATCCCTTCTCCAAACCCAATATTTACATGCTAGTCTGATTAGGTGTAATTACCACGACTGATCTTGTTATTTCCCCTGGAGACCTGTACAGCTGTAAGCTACACCTTTCAGGAATTAGGGGTTTCCTGGGACCACAAACCATCTCTCCCACCTCTTACTGAATGTGCTGACTCCTTGTTTGCTTGCATGGTGTTGTGCTATGTACTGAAGAGCCCTGGGTTTGAAACCCTGCTTTTTTTCTAGAATACTGTGATGTCACAGGGAAGAAGACAAAGACTGGGACATGTAACAGGACTGTAAGGAAAATAATGCCCATTGGGGTTCTGAGGCCAGACCTTAAGGATACCCACATTGGCATCATCAACTAGTGTTTTATACCCCAGTTTTGTGGACATTGTACATTTGTACATAGAGGAAATCTGAACAGCACATTTCAAAAGATAAAACACATTTTTGATACTCAGACGCTGACAATTAAATTCAGTTCGAAAAGGCACTTCTGAACTCCAAAGTGCATTTTTCAGACTCTGTTTCTAAACACCTCAAGCTGTTGGTGAGTAGCTGGTGCCAACTGACTCTTCTTAAGCTGCAAGCACCTCTGCTCTGCCCTCCTGTAAATAGGCTTTGACAGCAGAGAGTGGTGGGAACTGGCTGTGAACAGAGAATCACCATCTCTGTGAACTTTTCTGTACCTTGGTGCTTGTGATGTGTCCTTCATGCCAGTGGGAACAGGCTGCTTGCTCAGCACAGGTGAAACCTCTGCCTTGTTTCATGGCCTTTTGCCTGATGTTATTTATTTTGTTCTGACTCTGTACATATGCAATGAATTGGCTATTTTTTTTTCCCCCTTTGTATTTGGTTCATCTCCTTTGCTTCAGAGGAGGTTCTTCTCTGTGGTTGAAACTGCTGAAAACAAGCAATAAAACCATCGTGAAGATGTTGTGTGTGTGATGTCCCATCTGATATTTTTACATATTTCTCACAGTCCTGAAGGCACAGAGGAAGAAGGACTAAGAAGGAGGTAGTGAGCTGGTGAGGTGGTTGCCTGGAGTTAAATATAATGACCTAATACTGTGTAGGGTTAACCAGATAGACCAAGTCACTCTTAAAATCATAAAAATATTTGGGTTGAAAAGTTAATGCAGTGAAAATAGATCTCAGTGAGAGGTCAATGAGCTTTTCCATATCCATGGGGCCAGTTCCACAGCTCACCCCCTTTTTTAAGCTGATTTTAAGCCACATCACTGAGGCCAAAGTTATAACTGAGAATGACAAATCTTGGCTGTGTATGTCCCTCCTTTCTGTGGGGATTAATCATTTCAAACCAAAGGGTCCAGTGCTCTGGGCCATTCACTGCATC
>VYZS01066725.1:0-51946 GCA_013400695.1 Neodrepanis coruscans | reverse complement strand
GTCAGGGATGGGACAGACAGTACGGTCACACCATGCCGCTCTCCATCACAGTTTCCAAAGTGCTTCACAACACAGGAGGACAACATGCAGTTAGTCATGTGGGCATGCCATGGACCCCTGGTCACACCACAGAGAACACACATGCCAGTGGTTACTGGAGAGGAAGCAGTAACAGGGCTGGAATGAAGGAAAAGCCCCTCTTCTTCCACCTGAGTAAAGCCAAAGGGCTCCCACGAGTTCTGCAAAGCAGCTCAGCTTGTTCCTCTGATAAAGGACTTTGTAAACATGATGCACTGAGAAGCCAGGAACACAAATCAGATTGCTTAGAAAAAACATCTCCAGTGCTCTGGGACCATTCACTGCATCCCTCTGTGGGTTAAACCAGAAATCAGAAAAACAGGTTATGAGGGCTGGGGAAAGGGGAAACCAGCCAAATACATTTATTCTGTGTCTATAGGGGTGATGATAATCACACACTGCCAAAAAATGTCTTCCATATGAGGAACTCCAGTCACTGCCCAGAAATTAGTGCTAAGTGGGTTTGATGAAGGTCACCTGGGAAGTCAAAAAAAATCAACCCAACCATGTTTGATCCCAGCTTCTTTTGTATAAATTCAGTGATGAAATGGCTTTTCATGACTGCAAAAAAAAAAATCCTTCTCTATTAGAAAGAGCCACATTTAAAGATGGTCGATGTCATCCTTTCCCTTTGATCCCCTGTAGTTTCCATGGCAAAATGCCAGGACAAGGACTTCTGTGATCTCCATGACATTAAAGCCATTTCCCATGTAGTGGGAAATCAATTTTAGTGGTTAAATTATCTTCACTCCACGTGCAACCCAGTTACATCCACCCCCTCCCACTGGGGATAGAAGGTTTGAACTGTGACTCAAGGCAATCCTTAGAAGGAGTCCAGCTGCCTCAGACAAGTTCAGGAAGGCTCTGGATTGTCCAAGGATCCCAAGGGAATGTGGCATCATTCCCACTGCATAACTCCCTATGCATTTAACCTGTTGTTGGGCCATATGAACAAAGCCAGGGGAGCTGAAATGTCACCTCAAAATACCCATTTCCAATGTCACAGAATCATTTAGGCTGGAAAAGGCCACCCTGTGGCTGATTCCCACCTCGTCACCCAGCCCAGAGCACTGAATGCCACATTGCAGTCACTCCTTGGACACCTCCAGGGATGGTGATTGAACCTCCTGGTAGCAGCATCCATGTATTTGTCTGTCTTTCCTTTTCTTCTTCTTCCTTCTTCTTCCACCCTGAAAAGTGGCTACACCCCATTTATCACCTTTTACCTGAATCTACTTGTGATTCTTATTTTACAAAGGAAGGAAAATACCAGCAGCAAGACCCCAACACTGAGTTGGCCACTGCTGCCAAGGATCTGCCTCCTCCAGCCCTTACAGATTTACTACACTGGGATTCCTAATCAATGGCTGTTTCTTATCAGCCACTTAATTCTGAGATCTTTGGCACAAAGCAGATAGAATCCATAATATTTCTTTATGTCTTATCTCCTCCCAACTAAAAAATATGGGGAGCTGGTAGAAACATGACTTCAGTTGGTAGGGAGGGAGGAATTTATTATGTGTGATAAATTTATGTGTGTAATGTGATTTTTTTGTTTGGACTGGGTGCAAGGTTTCATTCCATCCTGTCATGTATTTCCCACAGGGAAGGGAAGGGAAGGGAAGGGAAGGGAAGGGGAAGGGAAGGGGAAGGGGAAGGGAAAGGGAAAGGGAAAGATCAAACAGAACCAACTGTGCTTTATTTTGAACAAAATCTTAAAACAGATGTGATGTGGGGCTTTTTTCCCTGAAAAAAGACACATAAAAAGACCAATTGAGAAGAAATTTAACTGTGATATCAAATGGAATATTTCACTTCAGCCATTTGAAATTAATGAAAAAAAAATGAAAATAAAAGAGGAAAAGTCAAGATAAACAAAAATGGATGGGCAAAAAAAGAACAGACAGCCTTGTCTCCCTTCCACTGACTCACCTTATACTCAAAGCAATTAGATAAAGTGAGAGCAACAATTCAGATCTTCAAGACAGTCCTTTCTTTGAGCAAACTGATCCAGTGGAAGGTGTCCCTGCCCATGGCAGGGCGTGGAACTGGATGGACTTTAAGGTCCCTTTCAACACAAACCATTCTGGAATTCCATGATTTAATACTCTACTGCATCAGCTCATGATGATGATTAATTTGCATGTAGTTTATAATGTACACAATTCTTGTGACAGATTAAAAGCAAAGTTTGCATCTGGGGAGCTAAGGAGTGGTGAAAGTCAATGGGAAACTGTCCTAAAATCAACAAAAGATACACAGGATTCAGCAACTCTCATTATTCAAATGCCAATCTAATTACACTGCAGAATGTAAATTAATGGAACATTCTTTTGAGAGCTGCTCACATCCACAGCAATATTCCAGTTCTGGAAGTTGCCCAAGCCTTGAAAAAGAGTGAAATCCTTCAGATTCAATATTAACTGAAGTGCCATGGTGTGTTCACAGGGAAAAAGCATTTTGGGTGTTATCAAGGCAAAGAGTAAAGCAGCAATTGCTCCAGCAAGGCAGAACTTTCTAGGGAGCATTTGAGAGGGGTTCCAAGTGGATCACACACATTCAGCTTCTCTTGTCAGAAGGTAAACACTTGAAAGGGCTGGCAAAGTGCAGTGACACACAGGGATCAAGCACTTCAGACATGAAGATAAATGGCAGAATGCTCACTATTGTAATCTGGCTGCAGAAGCTCATTACCAGGGTTTTTGCTTCTCATGAACCAGAAGAAAAACAAATTAAAACTAACACAGTGTGATTTGGTGGGGTGGACAATGGATGTTCAAATCATTCTGAACCCCTGTTAACTCTGACCCCCAATTTCAGGCTGTTCTGACCTTCTCAAGTGTGAGCACTTCATTTAAATAGGTTTTCTTTCTTCATATCATCTTGACAGGGCAGACACCAATTCCTCCTATCTCAGGATACAGATTCAATTCAACCACAGGTTGGATTTAGGCACGGAATGTTGAAAAACCTTCCATCCAAGACATTGTCTCTCTACAGAGAGAGGCTGAAAAACCACATCTCACTGCACACAGAGCAGCACTGCTTTCTCCCTAAGTCCAGAGTGTGAAAAATTCCTGTCAGCTTTGTAAACACAAAGCAAAGAGCAATTGTTATTGTAGTATTGACTTTCTGGGTGAAATCCCTCTCACCTTCTTTTATTTATCTATTAAGCAGCTTTTAGTGTCAGAGCCACTCACTTGAACTCCTTTCTAGGGAGTTCTTGTCAATGGAGTTAATTCATTTTAGGGGGAGATTTGTCTGTCCAGACACAGCAGATGAATTGAGGCTCAATTTTAATATACTCAAATAACCCCAAGTTGTCTGGTTTAGGACTTTGGAATCTAAAAGACAGAGGAGACATTGAAATTCCCAGTTTTTCTCTTTGAAAAGGGTAAAATGTGCACCATGCAAAGACCTCCTCCATCCAAATGAATCCAAATGAATGAAGGGATTGAGAGATTCCTGATGGAGGTGCCCAAGGTGATGCCTACAGAGGAGAACTTGGATTTTCCATGAATGGGTGGAGCACCAGCATCCACAGCTCTCCTTGGCTTCTGAGCCAGAGCTATTCTAGTTCCTGTCAAAGTAGTGAACACAAAAATTGGTTACAAGTTCTTGTGAAGAAAAATGGGCATCATGGGAGGCAACAATAGAAATGCTGCAAAAAGCCACTTCAGTTCAAAGCTGGAGGAGGAAAATGGCAACAATTATAGTTTTGCTTGAAATACTCTTTCCTTATAGAGATAATTTGCTTCTGTTCTCTATTAATACTGAACACAAATTCTTGTAATCAGAATATTCTGGTGACCGATGTGCGTGGAAACCTTGGGTATTATAGCACAAAAATTTACTTGTGACCAGAAAGAACACTGCTGTTGTTAAGAATAATAATTATCCTTTCTACATTAGCACTCAGTGAAGGTCACCATTTGTAAGCAATGTATAAATCCAGGGCTTTTCAAAAAAGCAGAGAAAACATTTGCTACCTCCAGTAATACACCTCAAACTCCTGGTTTTGGCTCAGTGACAGTAATTTTAGAATAATTTTTGGGGAACTGTGGCTTCATCAGAGAGTGAATTTTGCTGTACAAAAGAGATATTAACTTGGACAGAACATCCACCAGATTATTATTAACACACTCATTTTCCTTCTGGGTCATAAAAAGTTCTTTCTTCTCATAAGACAAAATGAGAACAAACCTGAACTTAAATATATTCAGTTTCTTTACTAATGGGATATTAATTTTTGTTTTTCACGGGGCTGTTTGAGAGGTTTGGGTTTAATGTATTGAAAAAGCAGCTGCATATATTTGAATTATTTATGCACCCAGACACGTAGGCTGTGATTAAGCTTCGTGTTTGGTTGTAACACAAGGTTCATTTCTTTTGGTTGGTTTAGCAAGGAACCTTCCCTGTGGCTCTGCTTCACAATAAATTGCTATTGGCAGATAGAAATGTCAGCTTTACCCTCCAGATGGGAGCAATAACAACTCAGACCTTTGCTTGTTCCATTTATCCTGCTGCACGTGTGACAAGAGATGTGTGTCCCTCTCTGCTGGCTCTGTCTGCTCTCAAATGTGGAGTTATATTGGGGCATTTTTTCACATGTTAATTCCATGGCCACCAAAAACTGAGGCAGTGTAGCTCAGAGCCCGTGAAAGCAGCTAAAACAAACTTGTCAGGCCCAAATTTCAGCTTTACCATTAAACTATTGAAGCTGAAATAATGTTCTTTTTATTTCCTGGATAGCACTTCTGTGAGGAATCTCTTTATAATCACTGGAGATTTGTCAATCTTACAGAATCATAGAATGGTTTGGGCTGGAGGGGACATTCAAGATCATCTCATTCCACCCCCCTGCCATGGGCAGGGACACCTCCCACTGTCCCAGGTTGCTCCAACCTGCCCTTGGACACTTCCAGGGATGGAGCAGCCACAGCTTCTCTGGGAAATCCATCCCAGTCCCTCCCCACACTCCCAGCCAGGAATTCCGTCCCCATCTCTCACCTAAACCCACCCTTTTTTAAAACTCCACAGCACCTACTGTGTCTCCTCAAGGCTGTGTTTAGTGAGATTAAAACCCCACCCCAAGTGCCTGATTCTTTCCTTGAATACAAAGAGTTTCCTGGGACTGACTCAGCTGGAGGTGTTGGGGCAGTGGCAGAGTCTTGGCCAGGACAATTCACCCTCTTGATTGATTGTGACTGTAAGCACTACATGACAACAAGTCTTTTTTTTTTCCAGTGGGTACAAAATATATTGATCTGAATTGTAACTCACTGGTAGTGACAAGGGACAAGTCAGCACAGCCCCAGGACAACACTGGTTGCTCCCAAACAGAACAAAAACTTCCCTCAAAACTCTGGATAAAAAAACTCTGAACTTAGGAATGTGCTTATTTTATTTCTTTGCTTATTTTTATCAAAGCCCTGAAGTGACAGGGCTAGAATTACATTTTTCCCATGTTTTATTTGCAGGAGATTCTCACCCTTAAGGAGGATAGAAATACTCTGGAACATGCCCAGAACTGCAAGAGATGGCATGAGGGAAGGGAAGCAGCAAAAGGGTCACTCACCTCAAGGAACAGATAACAAAAAAATGGCCATAATCTTCCTTTGCCTTTCCCTGCAGCTCCTTCTCCTCACTGTGCTGGTGCTGATGATGCTTCTCCAAACCAGCTCTGGGCTCCAAAAATGCACCACAAAATGTCCTCAAAGCTATGGGATGTCAAAGAGAGAAGCAAAGATGGGGAAAGGCTCCTGAGGAAGAAACTGTCTGTGCAACCCCACCAGTGCCCTAAATAAAGAGGTGAAAGGCTCATTCCCTGCCCCTGAGAGAAGAGGCCTAGGACAGATTTTGTCCTTGCAGATAAACTTTCTGACTCTGAAGGAAAAAGTTGCATTTTCCATATTGCCTTCCAAGAGCTTTTCCACAAACACACCCCCAAAAAAACGCCAATTGGAAGTCAGACCCTTGAGATTTAGATATTTCCCTGGGTTTTGGTGGCTGGTGGCATTTAGAGTAATTTCTGCATCATGCAGAAATTCAGAGTGTTGCTGTTAAAGCCTTGCCCCAGTGGAAGGAAGCAGTGGCTGATGGTAGTGCTAAACTTGAAACCTAATGGAAAAAAAGAATCCCAGGAATTCCAATTTCCACTCTCAGTACAAAGCAAATTCACAGTCAAAGTTATAAAAGGTCAAATATGTTCCACCTTTTTTTTAGTCCCTGTTCTCATTCATCCCCCTGACCTTGCTCTGGGCTCTTGCTGCAATTCTCTCTCCTTTACCCTGGGACACCTTCTCACAACATCTTTTGGGAATGGGAGATATTTGTCTACCAAGCAAAATCCACAGAGAAACAGGAGAAATTCACAGCTCTCCATTCACCTCTGAAATAACCAAGAGTGGGTTCATGTTTGCAGCAAAAAGCTATTTTAATTTATCCTGTTCCAGACACCAACATAAAAGAACATTTCTCCTGGCTGGCCAGACCAATGCTGTTTTCTGTGCAAAAATCTGAACAAATGAGATCATTTGCTTAATTATGACCTCAAGTGCAAACACATCAGGTGGTTTTTTTTATAGAGAAGGTTTTGGACATGTATTTTGTTGTAATTTTGCTGAACTCTGTGCAATACCTGCTTTACACTGAGAAACACAGCACAGCACTCTGGCTCCTGAAAGCTGCATTTGAAGGCTTCTTTATTAATTCATTTTCTATCCATTAATAATGAAGCTTCCTGATCCATGAACACTGGGATGATCTGGGCATACAGAGACAGGCAAAGCTGTTGCTTTTTAGTTCACTGAAATGGGCTAAATGAGTGAATTTTGTTGAAATAAAAGCATTCAGTAGTGAATTTTATCCTTGATTAGAAGGTGTTTTAAGGTGGAGAAAGAAAATCTTGGTAAGCAGAGGCAGAGCTCTGTTTCAATGGGTCCTGTTATAGAATCACAGAAAGGTTTGGGTTGGAAGGGACCTTAAAAACATCCAGTTCCACCCCCTGCCATGGGTTTCCATTCCACACATGGACATGTCAGTTGTGTCAGGCCTCTATAAATCTGTAACATTCCATGTTCACACCAATGTGCTGATTCCTGGTTTTCCCCAAGACGTGCACTCCAGATTTGCTGCCTCAGAAGAGGCAGACACACCAATTTCTTACGGGTTCCATAAACCCACATGAGAAATGTACAATTCCTGCTGCTCTTCGACACCTCAGAATAGGTGTTGCACTTCTCTGAGCACCTTTTGGGATCTTATAATTCAAATTCACCTCCTCCTTGTCAATGAAGGAGTCATTCTCACTCTTACTTCGGTAATTTTGCTGCTTCTGTAACTTTGAGAACAGGGTTGAGTTGAGAGAAATTCCTCTCCTGAGGTAATTAGCTCTGATTTTGTCACCAATACTCTCAACTCCTAAATCTCAGTGACATGTCAGTCCCCAGGACACAAATCACCCCAACCATCCAAAGTCAGCTGTGGGACACATCAAACACTTCGGGCCACTTTCCCAGTGTTTTTGTGACAGCCAGAAATAGCAAATTTTCTCCAAAGACTTTGGACTGGATCCTCAACCATCCCAGGAGGAAAAGCTTGAAATGCCTCAGAAACCACCCCCTTGTGACAGGCTGAAGGTCCCTGTTACAGAAGAGTCTTCCATGGTTAAATCCATGGATTTCTGAGGTGCTCTGTTGAAGTCAGAAGGGGTTTTTCCAGCACTGAAGGAACACACAGAGACATCCTGAGGATCATTCTCATTTCCTGTGACACTGGTGTGGTTGTTGTCTCTATTTATGCCAGGTTTTGCCTCATCCAGCTTTCTCCACCTCCTCCTGAGGTCAAAACAAGCCTTCTCATTTATTTCTCTGGCTGCTGGATCAAACTCTTGTTGTGCCAACACAAGCTTTAACATATATACAAGAAAAGAGGGTAAATAAAAAACATTTGCTGGGGTTATAAGTAACTAGATGGAGCCAGTTTAATGTTGCTTCATTATTGATTAGCACCTAATCCACTTGAAAATCTCACCAACAGCTCCATTCACAAAGCACAGCAGTACTTTATCAGGAGGAGAGACACTCAAACCTGACTGGTTTTTTAAAACACAGGAGAAAATAAGTCCCTTTCCCACTATGCCACTTTCACCATCATGGTGTGTTATCCCATTTCTTCCCCTCTGCCAAAAATTTATTTGAAAGGCTTAGAGAAGAAAAGGGACACTACCAGGAAGGACTGGAGAGATCCTAAATTTTCCTGGTCATGGATTTCTTTCTCTCCACTGAGTGGAATTAAGAAACTGGTCCCACAGAGCACAACCCCAATTTTAATTAAATGTAAAAAAAATACCACTACTTACACTATGCTCACCTCATTTTCCTCTTTTGCTCCTAAATTTGAACAATTTAGGCCAGAAATGGTCTAAATGTTGAGAAAATTCCAGTAACATGGGCAGCTTTTCCTTCCTTAATAGTACAGTCCATTTCTTTGAGGGATTCCAGCCCTGCAGCAGAAGAGGGATTAGAGCTGAAGGTGATTGATGCCACAGGATGGCATTTCTGATTTTTTCCATCTCTTTTTTTTATGGATTAAAGGAGATATTACCCACTGAAGTGACTGCATTTCAAAAACACTTTCAAACTGACAAAGCCAAACCTGCAAGAGTTGGGCAACACCAAAGGGACTTGGGCAATCCTGAGAAGAAAAATGAGGAAAAAATGCTCTCACATCTGACTGCCCATGCTGCCTCCAAGGGGAAATCCAAAAAAAAAAAAACAAGCTCCAAAACAGACCCATTCATTTCTAGGCTTTTTATGCCTTGAGGAGAGCCTGAAAGAAAAGGGGAATCACAAAAGATTGAGATGAGTCACTGCACGGCTGAACAAAGTTGGGATCCCTGGGTCTGTGAACTATCTGCTGCTAAAAGTAGGTGATGATAAAAATATGAATAGTAAAAATATAAATAATAAACATCAAATTAAATAGAAACACAAAATAAGTGTGAATGTAGATATATTTCATGTAAATATAAATATCCTATAAATTCAAAGCTGTACCAGGAGGAGACCCAAGAGTCACTTCATCAATCCTCCGTGTAACCACACATGAATTTCAACACCCATTTCTGAAAACTTTGGGTAAAGAAAATAAAGTTAGGTGTTGGATTTCCTCAGCATGACTTATTTTGGTGGCTCAGGGAGGCTGTTCCTGCCATCCAGCTGTCTAAGCAATGCCCTGCAAACCCTCATGACCTGTGTGGTCTGACAGTGCAAAGGCATCCAGAAAGCCTCTGGAATTAACACTAAGGATGCAGATATTGCAACAAGGGAAAAATAGGTTTGGGATCCTTCTCTGGTGTTGAGATTCACTGGACTGGCCCACTGCTGTTTTATTAAATTCCTAGTTTCCAAAATATGAGGTTTCATTGAAATTGTTTTTCAGCAAGGAGCCACATGACCTCCCCCCACCCAGGGACATCCCCAGAAATTCTTTGGAAATGTGCTGCTTAGCTCAGACACAAAACATATCAAGGGGTATCATAACAATTTCACTACATAGATTACCAATCCCAGTGTCTGGAAATGTTTCCTGGCACTTTGTAGACATAATTTTAGTGGTTGAATCCAATCTGCAAACCTGGTAGCAGGGTCACAAGTCAATGTACCCACGTCATTGTGGTCTTTCAGAGAGTCACAGAAAGTTCTGGGTTGGAAAGGACCTTAAAGATCATTTAATTCCATCCCCTGCCATGGCCAGGGACACCTCCCACTGTCCCAGGTCTCTCCAAACTGGCCTGGGACACTTCAAAGGATGGGGCAGCCACAGCTTCTCTGGGAAATCCATCCCAGTCCCTCCTCACCCTCCCAGCCAGGAATTCCTTCCAAATATCTCGTCGAAACCTGCCCTCTCTAGTTTAAAGCCAATCACCCTTGTAAATGTGTCAAAAGTCCAGAAAAATATCACAAAAAAAATCACACAGTGCTCTTTGAGGGACAGCAAGACTTCAACCCTTCCTTTTACACAGAGGGAAACAGGTTTGTGCAGAGACATGGGAAAAGGCCAACTGACAGAGGAGTGAAAGAGCAAGAGATGAGTCCCCTCAGGTCACCTCAACCACATCCAAACTGCTCACTGTGCTGTGTCTCCATCATGGCAAAGCACAGAGTGAAAGTGCAATTCATAAAATCATGGAATTGTCTAGGTTGGAAGGGACCTTAAAAAATCATTCCTGCAGCTAAGAACAGCTGATGGCTGCTCAGTTCACAGGGAAGAAAGTGTTTTCCTCATTCTGAGGTGCTGTGGAAATAGGGAGTGAGAGAAAGACAATGAGTTAATATGCTTTGATCTCTTTTCCAAGTGCCTCCAACAGCTGCCAGGCCTTCCCCTCATTTTGGGCTCCCTGCCAACACCCTGCACCTCTTCAGCAAGGAGAGAGCAGCCTCTTCTGCATATTAATGTCTTACAGCTCCCAGATGAGCCAGGCTGTGGTGAGGACACACCTCTCACAATGTGTTTTTAATTTCTGGGATGCAGAAAAGGCTGTAGGCTGTGCAATCCACTGGGATATCACCTCGGTGGGTCCCTGGAACACAAGGGCTCAAACACAGCCCTGGTGCTGCAGAGAAGGGCAGAGCTGCAGCACACACCAGAGAATGTATTTGCTACTTGTTCTTGGCAAGAAATTCCTCCAAATGCCACTTCTCCAACTGAAAAATGGCCCATGGGGGCAATGAAAGTGTCAAGCACTTTCCTCTGTCTCACTCACCAGGGGCTGCCTCAGGTCTGGCACCTGAGCTGTCCCCAAAACATTTCAGGTCACTGTATTTAGTAAAGGTAAAAGTTGTCCCACTAAATCAGTGGGAAATCTAGGAATGCCTGGCCTGTTTCCACCTCTTGGAATTCAGCTCCTTGTCTGATTCCCACTGGAGTCTGCTCTTTAGGCAGCCTGGTTGTGCAGCCTGTGCTTGTGCTAGAAAAGAGTAAGTTGTGTTCAGCTAATGAGCAGATTATCTTCTGTACCAGATCATTTCATTGTAGGACAGGACAGCATTCTTCAGCCCCCAGGCACACATGGAGGGATTGTGCAGTAACTCCAGCATCCCCAAATCCCACCTGATAGAACTAGAATCAGAATCCTAGAAAGAACCTTAAAGATCATCCAGCTCCAGCCCCCAGGCTGCTCCAAGCTCCACCCAAGCTGACCTTGAGCACTTGCAGGGATGGGGCAGCCACAGCTTCTCCAAGCAACTTATTCCAGTCTCATTGGGAGGAATTTCTTGCTAATACTGAGTCTAAATTTAATATCCAGCTTAAAGCCATTCCCTCTTTTCCTATCACTGCATTCCCTTGTAAAAAAAGAGCCTTTCCTGAAGGAGGTCTCCCAGCTTTTACCTCTCTGCCTTGCTTTGGAAACACCACAAACACAGACTTGTTCTTCATTTCTTCCCCACTATCTCTGAGCACATTAAAAAGACCATTGCTGACCTTTCTTTTTTGGGGGGAGGGATAAAATTTTGAAGCAGCTTCAGCACTCATTGACAGGCAGACCTGAATCTGAGGTAATTGTGCTCTTATTGCTGAGTTTGGAAATTCTCTGCTTCCATCTGAGCAGTGGAAATGCCTCAGGCAGCTTCAGCTGCTTTCCTTGAGGGCATGGGGGTTTCATGGGGGGCAGGAATGTGAGTGAGATTATCCACAAGCCTTTTACAGACAATGGGAAATGAAATGTGCTCTTTCCCAAAGGAGAGCAGGTGGGGTTTAGGGCACAGGTTTGATTCTGTGTGGAGCCAAGACCTTGCAAAGCTCTTCAGTAAAATGCTTTGACATCAATAACCGAGTTAAAAGTCTCTTTTCATCTGCTGTGTTAATAAATTCATACAACACCAAGTATCTACAAGTGCTGAGTGTGGTGACAGGCTGCTCAGCCCCCCATCCTGGCCCAGGCACTGGCTCTCCAGAGTAGGAGATCCCATTCCAGCCTCTTCCAGCAGAGCCAGTGCAAAGCAAACCTGCTGTGCTGCTGGAATCACCTCCCTGCTGCTGCATTTAGGGGGTCTACCAACTCCATAGACCACCTCTGAACAAGAGGAGAGAGCCCCCAATAAACTCCACCAGGTCTCATCTGAGGTGGTTGAACAGTTCTGCCTCCCTCCATTGACTCCAGCAAGAGCTTAGAGCTGTAGGAAATGAGGTTGGGCTCATTTACCAGACAGAGGTGAATTTAAATTCAAATTTATCAGCCTGTTCCCCTTTCTCCATCCAGTCCTGGAAAGCACTGTTTGATTTGCATCCCAGATTGAGGATTTAAGCCTGTGGGAAACTGATCAAAAAACCAGAAGTGCTCCTATGAGCCTTTTCCCAGCCTCCTGAATTTGGTCAGTGCATCAAGGTTTGGGGAAGGGAAGCACTGGTTTCCTGAGATAGAACTTTACTGAATGGTTTAAAATATTTTTGGTTTTCTTTTTTTTCCTCTTCTGCTTCCTGTATAAAATCCTGGTTACAAAAGTAAAATAAATGATGTCTAGACCCCCTGATCAGTTTGAGAAGTTGCTGTCACAGCTCCACCAAATAAAACTAAGCTGTGGAGTGGCCAAGAAAAGTTCATACACAGTGAGTTTGACAGTCCTCAGCCCTGAGACCTTGTGAGTTCAGTGCAAAACTTATGGCCTTTAGTAGCAGTGGCAATAGTGTCTCACAGGGCTCCATGGTATGTACCAGGAATCCTTTCCCTGAAATATTTTCCTTGAAATAACTGATGATTTTTAACCAAAACAGACAGTTCCTGGAGGTAGCTGCAGGCAGGGCACTGACAGGAGCTCTGGCTTGGACACACCTCCAATTCCAACTTCCCTTCCCGAGCCTTGTCTTGCAGTGTTGTACCTCAATCTTTCTTCACCTCTTGAACAAAAAACATGAAATATTTATCTCTGCTTCTGCCCTCAGATAGTGAGAACTCTCATCTACTTCAATTAGCACAGGTCATGCTTTGGAAGATAATACAGATATCAATTTTAGCACTGCTCTATTTAAGGTTTCACTCACTGAATTGATGGCCTTGCTTTTTCCTTGGGTGATTAGTGAGCCCTTAGCAAGAGATACCCTAAAAATCCAGAAGGACTGTGTTGGTTGAACATGTTGCCATCAACTGAAGAAAAAGTCTTTTATTTATTTTTTTTTTTACTTTTTTTTCTTCACTGAATTTGGAGCAAGTTTCTGTGGCAAAATCCTGTGTCCTGCAGGTAACAAAGTTAATTTTGAAGGAGCAGCTAAAACACCTCTGCCTGGAATAGCTTTGGGTTTTATCAGCACCTCACTGTCTCCATCAGGGGTTAAACACCAGCTGAGCATTAATTTTGCAGACCCCAGCTTAAGGATAATTTAACCAACTTGATCCACCCCAAATCAATTTCCAAGAAACTCAGTAGCAATTCTTTTATCAGGCAGAGAAATTGGAATCATGAAGAAACAGCACAACTTGTTAAAGCTTAACCAGAGGCCAAAGGTAGGAATAAAAAGTGCAGCTTTGGCACCCCAATCCAACATAGGAGCCATTAGGATTCCCAGCTGTAAGGCAGGAATGGTCTAGGAGAGGTGCCTGATAAATCTCTCCATTGGCCTCATTAGGATTTGGATCAAATTTAGAGGCTAATCTTCCCCTGTTCCCTCATGGAGCTCTGCTCTTCAATGATTCATGTAAATGAGGTGCATACATTAAATTTGGGATGCTGGAGGCATCAATATGCAAGTGTTAGAAACAGTTCTGTATTCAAGCAACCTGAGCAAAACCCTGATTGTGCCCTGAAAAAAATGAGTGCTGAAGGAGTTGGGATAAAGAGGATTCTTTTATCAACACAACTAAAGAAAGGCAGGATAATTTTGTATTTGTCCGTGCCCTCTGTTATTCACTGGAAAAGGTCTCATCTTCTCTGCCTTTGTAGATGTGCTGGAGCCCATGATTATGCATTGCCATGATTATTTTGTGATGAAATAATCAGTCCAGCTGCCCTGGGATTAAGCTGAATTTTGCAAGTGACTTTTTGTCAGGGCAAAAAGTGTGGAGGGAATCAGCCAATCAAAAATAATCCTCTGAGTTCATTAATTGACATCCCAACCTTCCAAGCCTTGGAAAGCTTTGAAATGTCTTAATTCACACCACCATGGGCATGATCATCACTGTGGAATCATAGAATCCTCAAGGCTGGGAAAGACCTCTGAGATCATCAAGTCCAACCCTCAACCCAGCACCACCAGCCCTAAATCATGTCCTCAATGTTCCACCTCTACCTGTCTTCAAAATCCTTCCAGGGATGGTGATTCCACCACTTCCCTGGGCAGCTCCTTTCAATGCTTGACAACCCTTTCAGTGAAGAAATACCCACTAATAACCAATTCCAATCATCCCTGGTGCATCCTCAGGCCATTTCCTCTCATGTTATGTTGGAGAAGAGATTTTAGAGAACCAGACTGAGTTCAGGTGATCACACAGAAGTGTCTATTGCCACTGGAGATGCTCCAAATATTGCTGCACAAGGACACAGGTCCCCCATTGAATCTCCATCATAACTTCCATCCCATTGTGGGTGTTTTGGATGCCTCCAGATTCACGTCCTGAAGGTCTCAGAGATGAGACAACCAAACTATTCTCCTGTTCTATATAATTTACAGAAGAAATTATTAATGATTCCATTTGTCAATTACATTAATTGTTGAACCTGAAGGTGCCAGCAAAATTACATTTGAAGGTCTCAAATCCCTTCAATCTGGAGACTCCAGGGAATACAGAACCTCAAAAAAGGGTTTCATGTATCTCTGGCAAACCAGGCAAATCTGCCTGGACAGGCAAAAAACTCCTCCAGACTTATTTTTCTTCCCAATTTCAAGAGCAGGAAAAAGCAAGTTTAGCTGTGTCTTCAAATAGAAGCTTCTAACACCTAATGAAAAATATGCTACTCTCCCATATAAATGCAGCAGCACAAGTCAGAGAAGAGAAAAAGACACACCCTTTTATTTGATAAATTTATACAATGATATGAAGTTCTACTTGTACAGCAGCTTTTCATCAGCTGCAGCCCACAGCCCCTCTCTACATTTATTAATAGAGCTCCCAGAGCATTTGTTTCTCAGCTTGTGCATAATCCAGCCAGAAAAAAAAAAAATAATTTCAGGAGAAAACAAACTTCATTCCAAAAAAAAAAAGGAATAAATGGTGCAAAAAGCTTGTTTGGAGGTAAATATTACCTTTGGTCTCAGCTTCGAGGGTTTTCCTTAAGGGATTCTTTAATAAAGAGCTTTTTGCTCAAATGGCACCATTAAAATTCAAGATTGTATTCAAATCCAAAAGGTGAAAGATTTAATTCTGAAAATCAGGGGAAAAAAGGAAATAGAAGTGCTTTTCAAAATTCCTGTTTGTCTCATTTCTGCACAAATAAATTGACAATTCCATTAATAAACCTTCTGGTGCCTCCAAATCCAAATGTCTCCCCTGGAAGAAAAGAAGTTTTAGGTCTAAGATGTTGCCCAGTTCTCCATTACACTGTTCTCTGTCCAGGAGTATTTCCAGAGAAGACACTTTCCATGCAGAGCTAGAGGAGCTTTTCTGAGCAAACAGGATGATTCAGAACTGGAAATGGAGCACAGATGCACTTCAGAGAAAAATATAGTGGTGTCACTAAAACCTTGACATTTCCACAATCAGGTGTTTTCAATATTATCTCTATTTAGCAGAGAGAATTTCAAAGCTGCAGTAAATGCAGAAGCCTGTGTCAAGACTCCAGTGGAATTACTTGAGTGAGAACTCAGCCAAGTGGCCATTACCCTTCTAAGAAGTGTTTTTTTTCATTTTAATGATTATTAGACATCAAAGCCCTGGGCTGCTCTGAGAGGCAGCACTTCTGGTCTGTGCTCCTTGAACTGTTCTGTGTCTGTTTTAATCCCTCCCCTGCAAACACAGGACCACCAGCTCCTCCATCGTGGCTCACCCACAGAAATCCTGCATAAATCATAGAATTGTGCATTAGTTTGGCTTGGAAAAGACCTTAAAGATCAGGATATTCCAACTCCCTTCCACCAGACCAGTTTGCCCCAAGAATCCCTTAATGTCAAGCACAGAGGGATGGTCACTGCCCTGGTCCTGCTGCCACACCATTGCTGACTCAGGCCAGGATGCCAGTGCCCTTTTTGGCCACCTGGGCACACTCTGGCTCGTGTTTAGCTGCTGTCAGCCAGGATATCCAGGTCCTTTTTCATCAGGTACCCAGTGCAGATTCAAGTTTCTGTATAATCTGACACCCTTCCCCTTTTCAGAGCTGCCCACACAGCAGATCTACAAGTGCCACTTCATGGGACACCTCTGGCCACAGGGATTCACCAGGATTAAGACACACTTTGTCAGCAGGAATAGGAGTACAAAGTGTGGGAAAGATGCTCAGTATCCTCCAGGCTGCCAAACAAACTGTGCATGGCCCTGACACTGAAATTATGGGAATACACAGATGTTGTCTCTTCACAGAACCAGTTTCTCAAGCCTGGGGTTAAAAGTCATTCCCTCCTCTGTACAAAGCAGCCTGACAGTGGATATTTCCATCACTCTTCCTTTTGTGGTCCAGAAAAAGTTGAATAGCTGCCTTCACTGACACAAGAGCAGCTTAGTCTACTATGGCAAAAATTAATTGATTTGTTAATTATATGCTGGCACTTCAGGCTTCACAGATTTTCCAGATATATTTCTGGCTTTATATTCACACAGATAAGTGTAGATAGATACAGAGAGAGAAATATGTTTAGTATTTGTCAAACTCAGCATCAAACTGCAGGCAGAAATGACCCCAAGCCAGACCCCCAGCCAGTTCCTGAAATACTTCCTTCAATACACTCCCCTCTCCCCATCTCCTCCCGAGGAAGTTACAAAGGAAATACTAATCATCTCCCAGCATCAGGCACGTCTGTATCCTGTGCAGGAATTGGGTCAAACACACAGATGCTCAGAATAACCAATGCCCTGTGCTTTGCCTGCAGCTCTCTTGGAGCAGGAATGGAGAAATCCACAGCAAAGGAGGACCCAGCACAGCCACTTGCAGCTTGGCTGCTTTAAGGATGTTTGGCTACAGCTCTTTGCTGGTGTTAAGGATTTTTGGGGATTTTTACAAAAGCTTCCAATATCTGACACTGGTAGGAAAATAATTTCGCCCCTTTCAGAGGCTGAAGGATCATAAATATGTTATAACTTCATACAGGTGACACTGTTGGGAGAGTTCATGAGGGTGTGGAGTGATAGGACAAGGGTGGATGGCCTGAAGCTGGAGGAAGTCAGATTTAGATGGGATATTAAGAAGAAATGATTCACTGTGAGGGTGGGGAGGCCCTGGCACAGGTTGCCCAGAGAAGCTGTGGCTGCCCCATCCCTGGAAGTGTCCAAGGCCAGGTTGGAGCCTCCTGGGATAGTGAGAGGTGTCCCTGCCCATGGAACTGGATGACCTTGAAGGTCCCTTCCAACTCTGGGATTCTGTGACTTTCCTTTGCCACGTGCATCCACTTTTCATACCCTTCATCTTCTCCAAAACTGAAACAGGAGCATCTTCTTTAGTGAAAATACAGTGGCATCATCAAGAACCTCCCATTTCTGCAGCAGGTATTTGCAGTGCTGGGGAGGACAAAGGGAGGTGCCTTCCCTATGGATTGAGTCTCTGAAGGGAAAAAGGAAAAGGTTTAACTATTAATTTTTCCTGATAGATGGCCCCCAAATTCTGGAGGTGATGGCAAGAATGACCTTAAAACCAGATTAGTTCCACTGCCACCAATTCCATCCCACCATAAACCAGTGTCACAAAATCAACAGGATAACATTATCCCAGTTCTCACAGGTGATAAACAGCACAACAGGGAACAAATATTCTACAAAAACCAAAGCAACCCTGAGATCAACACACCAACTCTGAGAGCAAGGTCACAAACCTTGTGACCAGGAACTATTAAACTAATCTAATGAATGCTTATAAAAAAGATGGTCTAATACATTCTAGATAGACTTGTTATCTCAAATGTTGTGCACCAAAATGGACTGTTGTGGTTTAACTCCAGGCAGTACCTAAATACCACGAAGCTGCTTGATCACACAACCCAGTGGGATGGGGAGAAGAACTGGAGAGAAAAGTAAAACCCATGGCTTGAGATAAGAACAGTTCAATAAAATGAAATTAAATGAAATAAAATAAAAGTAATTATGATGATGATGATGATGATAATCACTGTAATGAAAATAGAGACCAACAAAAAGAGAGGGAGAAATAAAATCCAAGAAAGACAAGTGATTCTGGACCAATGCCCAGCCCATCCCCAATCTGTGATCAGCCCCTCCTGGCCAAATCCCCCCAGTTTCTATAACAAATATGATGTTCTCTGGTGTGGAACATCCCTCTGTGGGTTCAGCTATCCCAGCCATGCTCCCTCACAGCTTCTTTTGCTCCTCTTCACTGGCAGAGCATGAAACACTGAAAAGTCCTTGATTTAGGGTAAGCACTACTTAGAAACAACTAAATCCAAAACACAGCTCTATACCAGCTACTAGGATGAAAATTAACTCTATCCCAGCCAAAACCAGGACACATAATGATCAGCCTCACTTTCCTGTCTGTTTTTGTGGACTTGTCCAAGGTGTTCAGCAGGATTGGAGCAGTTTTTATTGTCCAAGAGGGACACAGCTTCGTGCCTGGCATATAATTAATGGAGGCAGAGGAGCCCTTGATCCCAAAGCAAGGATCCTCAGTGCTGCAAAGCCCTGACACACCAGGCAACAGATCCCAGCTTCAAAGAGCAACTCATCATTATCTGCACAGCACACGGGGCCAGGGCAGCTTTTGAAGATGCCCAGCAATGACAGTCAAGCCCTAACACACACACAAAAAAAAAAAAAAAAACACCCTCCTGAGATGATTTCTCTCTGCTGATCAAAGCCAGAGCCACTGCCGAGTGTGTTTGGGAAAATCCTGGATCAACAGGCAGCTCAGACTGACCTGGTTTCTCAGCAGTGAGTGTAAAACCTTCTTGAATCCTCACATTCCCTCTGACCTGAGGTTAGAAGACCCCCCACACCACAATTCCAGTGGGATATGACTTTCCAGAGGTGTGTTTGGAATGAGGCACAGATGGCCATAGGGAGAGGTAGGAGCTGTGTGTACCATGCCACAGCTCCAACCAGAATGGCTTTAAGCTGAAAGAGGGCAGGTTTAGGTTGGATATTGTGAATAAATTCTTCCCTGTGAGGGTGGGGAGGCCCTGGCACAGGTTTCCCAGAGAAGCTGTGGCTGCCCCATCCCTGGAAGTATCCAAGGCCACTTTGGAGCAACCTGGGATAGTGGGAGGTGTCCTTGCTCATGGCAGGGGATGGAACAAGATGATTTTCAAGGTCCCCTCCAACCCAAACCATTCTGTGATTCCATGATTCAATCCCACTTTCTCAAGCCCCTCTGGCACAGGATGCAGCTCAGCTGCCCAGAGAAGGGGCAACCACTGGACAGCCTGAGGTACCACCCTGGTTTTAGTCAGGGTTGAGTCAGTTCACCTTCCCCATGTGAGACTCCACTGGCCTTGCAAGCAGAAGGGACCAGAAGGTTTTGTCCTTGCAGAAGAAAAGAGGGGCAGCCTTGGCTTAGGTACACTCATGAAAGATGTTCCCAACTCCCTGGGCAACTTCCTTCTGCTGGAGCAGAAGGCCAGGCTCTGGATGGAGATGTTTTGCCACACAGAGCTGATGTTTTCAGGTCAGGCAGAGCCTCAGCAGCAAGTTTTGATGCCTGACTGTCCCCATCCCACCTGATCTCCTTGCAGCTTCCCCCACCTCTCCACTCACCCTCCAACACTCACCTACAGCTGTTCAAGGCTGATGGGACCTGCCATGACTTTGGCACCTTCCCCAGTGCATCACCTTGAGCAGAAACCTCTTATCCACTCCACACAGCTGCCAAAGCTGCCAGCACCCTCCCTACAGCTCAACTGATGCTGAACAATCCCACCCTCAGCCCCACCACACGAAAAGCAGGGTTGGGATGAGGCACAGCACAAAGCCACCCCTCTCTGGGCCAGAATTTCCTGATGCTGCCAAAAACTGGGGCAGCTACAGGCACATTCTCTGTGTGCACAACATCTGCTGTCAGTCTGCAAAGAAATACCATGAAGGCAGCTCCTGATGCTGCAAATTTCCCAGGAAAATGAGGTGGAATTATTTCTCCCTTACGACTGTGGGTCTGCAGGCAGTGCCTGCACCCGAGGCCACGATCTGCAGCACAGAAATTCCCTGGGTGCCACCAGATGCTGCTTCCCTTCCCCATGAAATTTGGGTGCCTGGAGCTACTTGCTGCAGTCACGTGCAGTTTGCTGGTTTTTTGGGAACATGACTCCAGAGAAAAGAGCCTGAGCTGTTGCTTTCTGCATATTAATGAACACAAGACATGTGTATATAATATGCATATAATTCTGTGTATAGGACATGGAGCAGCCTCCAGGAAACTGAAACACTTTGAATACAGAGCTGTGATTTCTCACTCTTTTCACCATTTATTGCCAAACACAGCCAGGGCAGCAGCCCCACTTTTTATAAGACAAGGTACAAGGCAAGTCCCTGAGCTTATGATTGCTTTTACAAAATGCTCTTAAATCCCAAAATGCCTCTGAGGCACCTCCCAGTGCCATTTTTATCCTGATTCTGCCAATTGTTCACTTGATTAGAGGTAGGGGAGTAACCCATTAGACATATGAAATCAAAGATCGTGTGTGGTGTAACAGCACATGCACAAAAATTGGGGAGGAAAAGAGATCTCTGACAAATTGAGTTCACTTATTTTTGTCTTTTTTTTCCTCCTTTTTGTGTGTTTGTGCATTTATCAGTTTTTATTAAAAATAAAAAATTAAAAAAAGGAAAACAAAGGAAAAAAATCTTGTTTTATTGTTAAAAAGCAAATGCCCTCATAGCAACTTCCAACAAAAACTCTGGAAATCTACAGCATTTCCTGAGATGGGGAGGGCTTGTAATCCCTGACAAAGCAGAGGGAAGGGAAATGCTCCAAGTGCCATCCAGCCTGTGATTATTCTGAAAGAGAAACATCAATTAAACATGATCTGCTTCCCTTCAACTGATAGAGACTCATAAATAATAAAGCTCCAAGATGTGGAGCCCAATGTGGAAAGACTTTTCCAGTGTCAGGAACAGCAGGAGAAGAATCCCTGAAAATGATGTGAGAACACAGAACAGAACACACAGAACAACTCAGCCAAGGATAAATCAGAGAAAATAGACACCTCTGCTTGACTTCAATAATGTCTGTAAAATGGTCAGGAGTGAAAACTGAGGCACAGACTTCCCGTGGCCATGGATCAGAAAGATTAATCAAATAAATGATTAACAGCTTGGCTTAAATAAACTGAGAAAACTCGCTGCTGTAAAGAGTTATGTGGATGTGCTTCCCAGAGGTGAAGGTTGGGTAGTGTTAGAAACACCCCATTGTCCTGGAATTCTTGGGAAAATTCTTGGAAAACAGTCTCTGAATTTGAGTCATTTGGGGAAGATTTATCTGCTGCTGGTTCTAAATGATTTTCAAAGGAAGAGTTGAATCTAAATCTCTATTTTTGATCCACTATCCCAGGTGGCTCCAACCTGCCCTTGGACACTTCCAGGGATGGGGCAGCCACAGTTTCACTGGGAAACCTGTGCCAGGGCTTCTCCACCCTCACAGGGAAGAATTTCTTCCAAAAAATCTGATATAAATCTACCAAGTCTCCAGGGTGGTGGACAGGACACCAAATTGGCTCTCTGGTGTCAGTGAACACATTCAGTTTATTGTTATCACTTTCGTTTTTTCAGCTGCTCCCAAAATCCCAGGTGAAATGGCACAGAGGTTTGGAGGTTTTTTAATGATTATCTGAAATTTAGAGGGACTCCAGGGTTGCTAAACATGGAAAAAAATAATAGCAAAGCAAAAAACTCAAGATTGGAAGCTTATTTTCTCTGTGCTAAGAATCCTTTCCAGGCCTGGAACAAATAGGAAAGAGAGTGAGCCAATGCACTCCTCCATCACTGTGACAGTATCTGTACAGGCAGCACTTCTCATCTGAAGGAGCTTTCTGCATTTGTCATAGTAGCTGTCCCCAGAATTTGCAGTACACTTCTCAGCCTGGTATCTACACATTACCCTCAGCCCTCTCTCTGGGAAATAGAGATAAATGCACAATTCAAAGGGAAATGGCAGCAAGGGAGGCACAAAACAGCCACTCCAACAGCAAAGCAGCCCAGGAATTAAAATACATGCAAATACCTTGGTCCAAGGGGGTGGAAATCTTCTGTCTCTGCCATTCCTGGTGCTGGACCCATAAGGAGAGAGGAATAATGTATTGAAGGACATGATAGGAGGCTCTTTAGGGGCCTTTGTGCTCTTCCAATTACACCTACCAACACAGAGTTCACCCCTGGAGATGGGGACTGGGACACAGATATCACCAAAAGAGATTAAGTTGCCTTTCAACCCAGACCATTCTATGATGACTCAAATTACCCTGCACAGAGCCCTCCCAGTGTTCATGAACAAGAGCTCATATAACCCATGGTATCTCCTACACTGGGGCAACTGGAGAAGTGTGGATTTGTGACTCTCATATTATGGGATCCTCTAATATCCTCACAGAAGCTGAATGGGGCCCTCTCCATCCAGAATCCTATTTTTTCTTCCACTACCAGGGCAGGCAGAGCAGGAAAATCCATCTGTTTACAGGGAAACATTTCCCTCTGTGGCTGTTTGAGGATAGAAGAACAACTACAGCCTTCATTGAGTTGAGCCTATGGCAAGGGAGAAAGAGGTATTTGGGGTTTCTTTTCCACTCAGCTGAGGAGTTCATCCCCATCTGGTTTCCCAGGGATAAGCTGGAAAGAAGAAGACAAGCACCACTGTCTCTTAAGGCTTGAGCCAGCACTGATGTACAAGTTTTGGAGTTTTATCAAACACAGTGGTAAAACAGGCCTTAAGCAGAGCTGTCCAGACACAAAGAAGAGTGGAAGGTGTGAATATCCATCCAGTGTCCATCTAGAGTCACCAGCACCGGGGCCCCAAAACTTTGAAGAGCTTTTGAAACAATTCCTGTGTATCTCCAGGCCCTGCTCTCATGGTTTCCTGTTCCAGGGATTCCCATCCTCAGCAAAAGGGAGGCTTCTCCTCTTCTTCCATCTTTTTAGGCTCCTGGTGTCCCCACCTCTCCTCATCTCAAACCTTCCTGGTTCTTTGTGTTTTTCAGCTTCAGTCTCAAAAACCTCCTGGACTCCCCCCTTTCCAGTATCTCTCCATCACCAGAAATCCCTTTAGAGATTGGAATCACTCAGATGCTTCCTTGGTGAAGACTCTACAGCCAGACTCACACTCTTTTTCCCTGAAAGCTCATCCCAGGCTTTCCCCTGCTTAATCTCAGCTTCCAGGAGCTTGTTTCTTTTCTCTCAGTGGTGCTCAAAGAGCTGCCCCACTCCAAGGAAGGCTCATTTTCTCGGTGCAATTTCAGCTCCAATCTCGTAACATCTGAATAATGTATCAGAGCTCTGATGTCTCCCATCCCTTCAGCTCCCCCATTCCCTGTCATCTGGGCCTGCTGCAATCAAAGGAATAGCCTGGGATGCTTTCCTGGCTCCTGGGTACCACTGCTGAGAAGCCTCTGATCACTCTTAATCACATTGGTTCAGTGAGGCCCAAATTTTAATGCAATTAACAGGGGAGTAACTGCGTTGGCTTTATTGTCTCTCCTCTGGGAACACACAAAATTCCCTCAAGGCTTGTTGAGGCCCTGAGTAACTCCACAGGCTTAAACACCCTTCCACACAACCCCACATCAGAAACTGAGAGAAATTTAATCTCGTTTTTCTCCCCAGATTGCAGCTTTAAGGCAATGTGGTGACCTATGGCTGGAAATCTTTTTTTTTTTTTTTACAAAGGCTCTTGATTTGCTTTGATTAAGATGGATGAGGGTCTCTTGTATTCCCAGCAGAGAAAGGCATCTTAGGATTGATATGCATCACTGTTAGACGTGTCTCTGGTGCTATAATCACAATTTCCAAATGCACTGTGAACAGCAGTGGATGGAGACTGTTTAGACCCTTTCCTGATTACAGGTCTCAGGAGGGAACTGCTTGCTGCTTGTTCAGCATTTTGGATGTTTGGTTGCCTCTCCTTCTCCTGCTTTATCTCCAGTAGTGAAAGGAGAACAGGGCAGAAAGAATATGAATCTCATACTCCATCTCAGTGTGAGTGAGAAACCTTCACTCTTGAATTCCTTAGGTTTTGGCTGCTGGACTTCCATGTTTTCTGGATGTAGAATGTGCATGTATGTAATCAATGATGACAAAAAGTGAGTGAGAAGGACAGACTCTCTCTCACACCAGTCCCTCACCTATTTGTGGTCTATGTTTTCCAAATTGAAAATCCACCATGAAATAAAATCCTTTTCTCTGTTACTTGTGTACTTTTCAATATCCCAGATGACAAACCAGGAAGATGATGAACTTAATCTGTCCTGATTTGTCTACATGTGTACAAAAGATTAAAGACACAGTGGAGATTTTGGATGTTACAATGTCCTATGGGCCAAATTCTATGCAACTGCTGCTCTCCTAAAACCTGGGGTGGGTGCAGCACTGATGGCAGTCAGGAAGATGAGGGTGGATTTGACATGTCTAAAATGCAAATATTTAAGCCTGAGCTCCTCAGCCCAGTCCCTTCCTATAGTCAATAGAGAGGCATGGGCATATCCAGAGGGAAATTCACCTCATCCTAAAATAGGAAAGTAAGATCAGTCTGACCAAGAGCTTACTCAGAGCTGTTGGTTATAAAAAGATCACAATTTGGGTGCAGTCACCTGACTTTTAGATGCATAAAATTAAGAGACAGTTCTCACTTTGGCTCATGTCCCTTGTCCCTCCCCATCACATCACACAAAGGGACCAGACCCTCCTCTTCCATGTCACTGTGTCTCCACACCCCAGGACTGGAATGGTTGGGAAGGCACCATCCTTCTTCCTCTCTGAATGGAGTATCAGACTCTTTCCCACTCCCACTACTTGGGGCTAAGGAAGAAACCAACATCTCTGAGCTGAGGATGGAGAGGTGCTCAGCTACAGCAAGAGAAGCACAAACTGGACGTTAATGGGAAGCAAATGACCTTCCTGGGAAAACTGAGCCTGATTATCCCACTGGATAATCACCAAAGCAATGGGGACTTCACAAACTGGGGCCATTCCATTCCACAGCCCTCACTCACAGAACATGTGATGAAATCCAGTGTTTCCCAGAGAGCTTGGGTGCATCTTTCTTTCCCACCTGACCTAAAGAACAGGTTTATAAGATCATTTTAGCTGCATAAGGAGCTGGATTACATCCCATCACAAGGAGCTGTTTCCTACTGCACGATTACAGAGGTGGCAAGTCTGGATCCTTCTCTGTGCAGTGAGATGATTTCAGCCTGAGCTGGACTCATTACAGAGTCTCTCTGCATTCGTTAGTGCTCAGAGGCATTCACTGCAGTTCATCTCTTCTCCCAGTACCGGGAAAATCACTTCACTTGTCAGCGAGACAGAGGCTTTTTGATCAACCCGAGACAGGGTGTCTCACAGTAAATACCTCTCTGCCTGCAGCAAGGTGCAATCTGCACTCTTTTCCAGGCTTGATTTCCTTTGTTTTCCACCCTCGGGTCTTTCTTTCACGAAGCAGCTCTGAAAAGTGGGACAATTCACACTCTGGTGGAGCCCAACAGGGAAACTTTTCAGCCCTTGCGAGTCTTTCCACATTTATGTATTTTTGAATCATAGAGTGATTTGGGTTGGAAGGGACCACAAAGCTCATCGTGTTCCACCCCCTGCCATGGGCAGGGACACCTCCCACTGTCCCAGGTTGCTTCAACCTGCCCAGGACACATTTGGCTTCCTGGCCTGCAAGTGCACATTGCTGAGCCATGTCCAGCTCCTCATCCACCAATTTTTAACACCCCCTTGACACTGAGAAAGGAAAAGGAGCCTGAGAGAACAACTTTTGCTGCACAACACTTCGTTTGCGTTCGTTCCTAGAAGAGCTCTTGCCATTTCTGTGAAAAATTCTGGAAGAATTTCAGTAGTCAGGCCTTGATCTCAGTCCCACACCTGGGGAACAGACCTGCCCACGTCAACCTGGGTTTTGGAACATTTGGAACAGAGTGGAGAAGGTTGAGTGATACCAACCTATGATACACCCCATGTTACTGAGTTGTTCTCCTAAATGAGCAATTTCAAAACAAAAGGAAAAGGAGCATTCTTAAAGAGTTCAGATGTTTTGATGACATTTGTGAAAGAAACTATTTCCACCCACACAAGCTTTTCATTTGGAAAATTTCCTTAATTGCTCTTTTGTTATCTTAATTCCCAAACTTCGATCACAGCGCTTTGATTCCACGAAATGTTTTATTCTCCGAGTTTGCAGCAGCTCAAAACATTGCTTTCCCTAATTACTCTGATTGCAGAGTCAGGGTAATTTGCCTGCCTGGTACAGGAGGTGTGAAATGGCCAAGTCAGAGCTGAGACACACACAGGACACCACGACTTCCCAACCAGGATAAAAGCAGAATGTGCTTCTGTAAATGTTGCTCTTGTGAGACAGGCAGTGGGGATGGATTTGGGAGTCAGGGTTCAAGCCCGGCTCTTCCCTTGGATTTTCTGAGTCACATCCATCCCAGCAGGCACAGATGCCTCTATTTGAGCTCCTCACCCCGTATGGAATTAGTCAATGGGGCAAATCACTTCATCCTTAAGAGGACATATAAATAGTTATACATATTCCTCCCTAAATGTACACACTTCTCACCTTAATTCATTATCAGAGCCTGGGAATATAATTTAGTTGCCTAAAATCAGACTTTTAATCTGCCACTTGAGACCCATGGGGCTCTTCCAATGTGCATTTAGTTGTCATTTCAGAAGACACTGAGCACCTTGTGTGTTGTGCCAGCCCCACACACTCCTAAAATACCCCAGAACATGTAAAAAAGGTACTAAATAAATATGTTTATTCAACTTAATCAGCTGGTAACAAACTTCAAGAGACAGAAAACAATAATTTTCCTAAGAGTTCGCCCTAAAAAGTGAATTAGCCTCACCTTTAACATCTTTCTCCTTGCTCTGTTGTGTTCTTGTCTAAATTAAAGAGCCCCTTTAGCACCCAATCCGTCCTTTTAAAGAGTGCAATCAATTCCCCGTGGACTGCAGCAGGGCAGGGAGAGTTTGTGAGGTCTCACTGCAAGATCTATTTTCCAGCTGTGAAATAATGTCCATGGGCAGCAGAATTAAGGGCAAAAATAACTTGAATGGAAACTTCCTTAAAGAGGATTCATTCCCAGTCAATGCACACCATTCACACAACTCGGAATTGCAAGTGTACAATAAAGTCCTCTTAAAAACCAATTTCTGCTTCTCTACAGCATCATTTGCAGCACTGAATGTCATTATTGCCTTCAGGAATGGGTGTTTTTCCGTGCAATGAAGGGAGTTTCCTCTCACCTCGCATCCGCTCTTGGCCATGAACAAGGCAAACAATCAAAGTGAGCTCACTAAAGGGGTTTTTAGTGCCTTCCACGCCGAGCAAAACTGTTGGCACGCGAATTCCAGGCTTCCCTTTGATGCCAAGGGCACAGGGGAAAGGGAGCTCTGCTCTCCCAGCCAAAGAGCTGAAGGGAAAGGAATTTGCTAAATCACCCGTGCTGATGACTTTCATTACCTTGCTCTCAACCTCTTCAGCTTCCAACAGGAGGAACAGAGACTTTTATTGCAGGCATAAGCTGATGCAGGGAGGTAATTATGTTAATGAACAACACAAACAGATTGGTGAGGCAGCCAGAGCAACTGGCTCATGCAACACATCGGAGCACAGGTGGCAAATGTCCTCATGACCCAAGGATTTTTATCTGAAGGTCATAAATCTACTAATTCACGCTGAATCCCACCCAACTGCCTAAAAAAAAAATGGCATCAGAAAATGAGCTGGGCTCTGGAAGCTTCTGCTTCTCTTGACTGATGTAGAAAGAGCCTGGATGATTTTAAATGACCAGTTATGTTTTAAATATCTGATATTAAGCAAAAAAATATTCTTCCCCTTCTTGTTTGAGTAGGAAAACTAGGATGGGCAGAGAAAACAATGGCCCTGTAGCACAGGCTCCTCACACTGCCTTGTCTGAGAAGTCTGAGTAACTTTTTGATTTTCCCAACTGGCTTTTTTGTGCTTGGTTTTGTTCCAATGAAACATTTTCCAGGTGAAGAGGTTCCTGCTTATTGCAGGGGGGTTGGACTAGACGAACTTCGAGGGTCCTTTCCAACCCAAACTCTTCTGTGACTCAGTGATTCAGCTCCAAAATCAATGCTCAGGAGCCTTCCCTCATCAGACAGCTCTTCCTTCTCCTGTCTGCAGAAGGATAGATGAAACCACTCTTCTTCAAAGCAGGTGCTTTTCAACAACCCTCTGCTTCCCTCTGTGCCAAGAGTTTCCAATAAACGGGATCCAAAAGAGGCTGAAAATCGTTTTTCTCCCAGACAAACCCTCCACGGCAGGTACCACACTGATTCCAGCTGTCCTTTCCCTCCTGCCAGCCCATTCCACCCACACAGAGCCAAAGGAACAGCCCATGAGAGTCTTGCTGCCCCCTCAGCTCCCCAGCACTCACACCGGGCTGAAAATACCTTAACAACCTGCTTTTCCCCCACTGGAATTCACTTGGATGAAGGAGGTCTGTACATCACAGGGCTTTGATGACCAGTGCATCCTCTTTGGCTTTATTTTGCAGAGGATCCTTTCAGGGTGTACTGGATGCTTCTTGCAAAAGATGCTGCCTGGGGGCAGGGAAAATCCCAGCAAAGAGTGAGTCCTGGTGAAGTATTTTAAATGTATGAAAACTTTTTTTTTGGTGGACTAAAAGCTACAAACCTGGTCTATTTTTAATGCATCTGGCAGTACATCAGCGTGAATATAAATGCAGTATTTTAGGAAGTGACAAGTTATGGAAGGAGGTATCAGTCCCTGGTTAATGGATGTGTTCTTGGCTTTGCCAAAGTGAGGTGTCTTAAACTCTTTCCTTTTTTTTAAACTCTTTTCCTTTGACCCCTGTTAGAAGCTCACCAGTGACAAGGCACCGCTGCTCAGCTGATGGCAACTCACCCAGGGGTGCAGCACAAGGGTCCTGCCGTTCAAATCACCCAAGTTAAAGCTGTTAAATACCCTGATTAAATTATCCTTCCTCATTCCTGTTCAGGCAAAGGAATGCAGGAACGAGGATGTGTAACAGCTTGTTCTTCTAAACCTTAATGATGGAGCCATGATTGAGATGAATCATTTTAAAACCAGAAGTGCAAATTTAAATGTCACTCCTCTCCTGCATCACGGGCTGTTGACTGAGCAGTGACTTTTTACAAGGGCAGGTGGTGATAGAATGAGGAGTAATAATGGCTTTACACTGAAAGAGGATTGATGTAGATTAGATGGTAGGAAGAAATTATTGCCTGTGAGGATGGTAAGACTTTGGAACTTGTTGCCCAGAGAAGCTGTGGCTGCCCCATCCCTGGAAGTGTCCAAGGCCAGGTCAGATGGCGATTGGAACAACTTGGTCCAGTGGAAGGTGTCCCTGCCCATGGCAGGATGTGGAACTAGATGATCTTTAAATTTCCTTCCAACACAAACCATCTAGAATTCTATGATTTTAGAATTCTAGATTCTAGGATTCTAGATTTGACCCATTGGTTGGGAAAGTCTCAAAAATCATTCATTTCCAGTGCTGGTTACAGAAACATACCTGTCTTAACCAAGCTGGGACCTGGGACTGGGACAGATTTTAGCCCAATTTCTGTAGAGAAAACAGAATAGACCATGTTGTTATAAAGTATTTTGGCTGTCATCTGCTCACCAGGAGGATGGATGCTCCTGGGAACTGGACTGTCAGCACAGCACTGAGCTTGGGGGAGGCATCAAATCACTGCTCCACAGATGCTACACAAGAGGTAGATTCTAAACATCAGGCCATAGGCTGGGAATGGTTTGGAAAGACTGCCACTGATAGTCAGGAGGAGAGAAAAGGGGACAGTTGTCTCCCTGCCAGCACATCAGCCTTTGCTTCAGCTGCTCTAAAGGCATCATGGTCAGGAGAACCTACTAACCCAGGGTGGGTTATAGGTGGAAAATATTAAATGAGGACCTGGTTTAAAGTTTATATATCCCAGTGTTCCTGGATGGTGGAGGAGATTCTGCTCCACATGGTGCTGCAGGAAGGTATTCACAGGGCCAGGACAGATTAACAAGACGTGGCACAGCCAGAACATCACCTGCTGTGCCCATATCAGCCCTGGGCTCAGAGCCTCATGTGAAGGACACACAGAGCCCTGTGTGAAGGACACACAAGCTCTGCTTTCCTCCTGGGGAGGAGCACAGCATGTAGAGGTCCCCAGCCTCCCTCCCTGCTGGGTTCAGCACCCAGCAAGGTTTGGACACCCCTCCCTGTCTCTCCAGAGTCACCCAGGAGGACACCCCACCACCCAGAATTCACATCTGGCAAAAAGCTTGTGCTGACAGTGCCTCTGGGAAACAGACCAAGGCAGGACAGACCTGGCACCAGGCAGCTCAGCTTCCACCTCAGTGATGAATGCTCCTCATTTGGCAGGATGGATGGGGGCTCTGATTTCCTGGACTAACAGTAGCCATGAAAAATCGATTCCAATGAGGTCCTTTAAACCAACAAATGCAGTGGGAGGTTTATGCTGCCTGGGCAGACACACAGGCAGGGAGATGAAGAAAAAGAGGGTTTGGAGCTTGCTCATGATGGATTTCAGGCATACTCCAACCTGAAATGTGGGCTCTGCCAGTGTTCACTCTCCAGAGAACAACAGCAAGGGATAAATAACTGAGGAGAGCTCTGGGAACACCTTGGTTTCTTCAAGAAAGGAGACAAGACAAATTAAAAGAATTAAAAATTATGTGCTTCTTGGGGTCATTGATCAGGGCAAGAAGTCAATTGGCAATTTCAACCTGAGAGATGTTTGTCCTGTAAGTCATCTCTTGACTATATCCTTCTTTCCAGCCACATCACAGACATGGAAGATGGGTAGATATCCATGCTTTGAAACTGCATCTCCACAGCAGCTGAGTTTCTCTTGACGTGATGGGAGTTGATGATCCTTGTGGGTCATTTCCAACTCAGAATATTCTGTGATTCTGTGGCTTCCCTGAAAGGGCAGGATGGCAGCAATCTATGTTGGAGCTCTGCAGTCTGGATGTGGCTTGGAGGCCAGATTTGACATGTTGGCAAAGAGCCTGCCTTCAGAGGGGAGGTGAAGGCTGCAAACAATGAGCTCATAACCCCAGAAACAAGAACGACTTTATAGAGGACAGAATTAAACCCAAACCAGGGAAACTGGCATATTGCAAAGAAAGATTTTTTGCTGTGACACATAAACATAAAACAGATGCTAAAGACCAGGAATGCTGTCACTTCATGGATGCAGAGGAACCACTCCAGTCCCATAATTTCTGCTTGACTTGCACTTGACAACACAATTTTCTCCCAATGCTTGTTAATGCCAGCAGAGAGAGAGGCCAACCACTGACACATACCAGCAATGCTAATAAAAGGCACGGTTGCTTGGCTTGCACAGATCTTTCTGAGAGCTCCTAATAAATGAGAAGCTGCTGCTATTATCACTAGAGCCTCTGTGAATGTTATCCTTTAAACAGAGGGAGTAAAATGCAAGGGAGCCACATCATCTTTATGGCAGCAATAACATCCCGATTTCTTATCCACCTCTATTTGAAATGAGAATCTTTTACAGCTAAAGCTCAGCTTCTCTCATTCCTTTGGCACACTGCCCTTTATTTCAGGGCAATTTGCAGGTGGTTCCATCACTGGGTGTGGGATAGTTCATGGGTTGCCCTAAACACTCCAGTTTGACTAAGCCTTTCTCCTCCAGCTCAGCTGAGCAATGAGCTTGGAGCAACCTGGGATAGTGGAAGGTGTCTCTGGGTGGCCAAGGGTGGAACTTGATGCCTTTTAGGGTCCCTTGCAACCCAAACCATTCTGGGAATCTGTGACCCCCTTCAGAGGCCCCACCTTTGCTCAAGGCAGCTCTGTCAGCGTTTTGTTACAGGATGGAGGTTGGAGAAAAAACAAACCTGCAGTTCCACAGCCTCAGGCAGCATCCTGGACAGAGCTACAGCCTCATCATGGAATTTGGAATACACTTCAGGGTAAAAGGTGCTGTATAAATCAAGTGTTGCCAGGAATAATTAAACACCCAAGTGATGCAAAAATCAGGACTTTCAGTGGCTTTTTTGCTTCATCTTTCCTCCCTTTTCCTGCACTCTGTAACAAATTGGGGGTGGGCGGAGTAAGGGACGAGATTTAAAGGGTGCCAGGAGGAGTGGTTACATCAACTCTGTGAAATCTATTCAAGAAAGACAGTGAGAGACTCTTCTCTCTCAAATGGAACTAAGAAATAAAAACAAATAATAATTATTGGATTGTATTTTAAGGGCTGGGGAACAGTGTTTGTACCCACACTCACCTGGTGATCCCACTGCTTTTGTTTTTCATTCTGAGGCAGCATTTCATCCCCAATAAGGGGGTAGAATCCCCTAGTGATCAAGAAAAGGGACTGTAACTTTGAAGACCAGGCATTTCTTCACCCCTCCTTGACCATGTGCTGCTTCCAAAAATTGTGGTACCATGGGAATGTGAATCAACATGTCCCAGGATCAGGGCAAACCCTCCTCATCCTCACTTTCTACTGCATAAACCTCAGCAGAACTCAGTCCTCATCCTGAGCATCTCAGGAGGGAGATTTTTAGGGATTTAATGATCTCTTGGATCTTTTCCAGCCTTATATATTCCATGATTTCTCACCCACTGGCCAAGTGAGAGCTGGCTATAGGAGAAGAAGGAGGAAGCAGCTCCATGCCACAGCCTGCTCCTCTCCTCCCCTGTCCCACATGGAAGCAGCTTGACTTTGGCTTGTACATGGCAAAAATCCAGAGAACCCTTAACCCAAAATTCACCAAATGTTTTGGCCAAGATGCCCAAACTGAGCCAGGCTGGTCCTTGCCCTGCACACAAAGAGCTGGAGGAAATGGGGCATCTCCTTCTGTGCCATCCCACAGCTGGGATATGACAACATTTCCTAGGGATTAGTGGACAATTTAGAAAAGGCACCACAAGTGCTCTAATCCCTGGGAAATGCAGTCTAATATGAGGATAACTGGTGATATCCCAAGTCCAATGGGCTGTGGTTCTTGGGGATTTGCTCCTGGACAGAGCAGAGCTCAAAGGAAGAAGGACCCAAAGATGAAGGTGGTCAGGGGTCAAAGCCATGGGTGGAACAGAAGAACATCTTGTTGTCATCCAACACTGACATAATCCTGCCTTTTCAAAGCTCTTTACACATCTTGGGCATGAAGGATATCACCCAAAAATGTGGGGCAGAGATGTGTGAGATCACTGAGGACACAACCAGTGACATTCCTGGCACTGGCTCTACACCCATCCATCCATCCCTTCATCCCAGAGAAGGAACCCAGCACCAAGCCTTTGTGCTGCTCCTGCTTGTGATGTGGGTCACAGGGCTTCCCAGAAAGCAAAGAAATGGAGATTTATCCTTTGGCCACAGCCATTTGATATCATCAGCACAGCCCTGCAGAGAGTCACCCCTCAGCCATTTGCTGCTCCTTGCATTCCCAGTCATACCCCAGCCTAAACCCAGGCTGCACTCCAGGGCTACAAAACTGGGCAAATCCTCCTCCTTCTCAATGCAAGAGCAGCCCCCACAGTCTCCAGCAAAGTCTGAGAGGTTACATCATTTCCAGACCCAAAAATGCTGAGGACAAATATTTTTCCCCTGTCAACAATAAATGCCTCCATGCCATGACACCCTGGTCATAAACTATAAGCTCTGGTCAATCAACATGAAGTTTTGGGCAGCTCATTCTCCATTTCCTACTCCTCTCAGGCTGTGTGGAAGTGACAATTTTGGCTTTGCTGAGGGTGTGAGCCCACACACAGACACATTATCCAGCAAGGCACACACAGCTCCTGTTCAGGCTGGAGTTGGATAAGATCCCCTTCCTTCACTTACAATGTTAATAAATTGTTTGAGCTGACAGCTTGGCTCTTGCAGACCATGGTAACAGCACAGTGAAAAATGACAGTGGCTCATTTAAAGTATTAATAACTGGACATTTTCAATGTGCTTCAGATCTGTGGAATCACCAGATTTCTGCTTTTGGGGGCTGCTAAAGAGAAAGACCAAGGGGAGCTTCTGAATTTCCTCCTAAGGGAAATGCTGCCCTTCATTATCACAGTGATAAAACTCAGGAGAGTCCAGACCAGCTCTCCCAAATCACCAAGAGGAGTGGATCAGACCTGCAGAGCTGAACATGCACTGCAGGAGATGTACCCAGCTCATGAAAGAGGGGAAATGAGCTTGTTTCAGCTTCCCAGCACTTTGGCATTTCCAATTAGTGTTCCAATTAGTCCAGATGTTTCAGAGGTCCCACCTCAGACAGGGAAATGTCAGCAATCACAGGGACACAGTGACAATCTGGGCTGCTTCTTATTTTGCAGGAAAAATCATGACAAACATGCAAATGGAACACAGCTCCACGTGGCCTGGGAGTCACAATTTGCAGAGTGATGCAGATATTTTTAAAGGACTTTTGGGAAGGAGGGGGAAAAAAAGAAAAATAAAAACACCAGGAAAAGATAACCCCAAGGATGGTTCAAAATTCCTTACAGGACTTGAGTAACCTGATCTGACCCCATGGCAGGGGCTTGGAATTGATGATCTTTAAGGTCTCTGCCAACCCAAACCATTCTATGAAAATCTAAGGACTGAATTTTCTCAGATAAAAGAAGGAAAAGTTGAAGGAGTATTGATCAAGGTGTGAAAATAATCTGCTGGGGAGGAAACCTCAGGTACTGGTGGGCTTGTTAGGGGGAAAAAAATTAAAGAGTGGAAACTGAAGCTGGACAAATTTAATCTGGAAATCAGAAACATCTAAGGGGATGTGAAATGGGCTATAGCAATATAAAATTAGGGAGTTTAATGACTCTGGGTAGCCTGAATTCCTATTTTATTCTTTTCATAAGAAACCAGGTCAATTGTATTTCATGCTGCAGAGATTTCCTACAAAACAGAAAAGGAAAAAAAAAAAAGAAAAGAAATGATGTTGTGAATATACTTAGTGCAGCATTACCACACCAGACTCTGCAGTTTCCTTATGTCCTTCCTCTGGGGAAAAGCACCATAAACTGGTCCCAGTGCTCAAGATGTGAACAAATCCTGATTAACCCAGTGGCAACTGGTAAATTATGCACTGCCTGGGCTTTTTTTTCTGGCCACCAGAGCAGCACAGGAACAGCATTTATCCCTGACGTGTGCTGGGAGCTCTATTCCTGCTCACTGACCCATGAGGACTTCTAGAAGTAATCAGGAAAATGGGGTGATGGCCACAGCTTGGTGTCAGCTTCAAGGTCACTCACACAGGCACTGCTAAATCCCTGCTGAGGCCAAGGTTTGTTCCAGCTTTCAGAGGCTGAACTGCACAAAAATACACTCACACTTGTGCCAGTGCGCTGTGACTGCCTGTGGTCAGTCTCCTAAAAGTCATCCATCTGCCCTTTCTTTCGGGAAACTGAAGAAAACTACGTAAAAAATGAAGGAATGGTGGATTTGAGGTCTCCTGAGTGCTGGTGCAATTTGATGTGACTGAATGGGTCTCCAAACAGCTTTTATAATGCTAAGGCTGGGGCAAGAAATGTTCATGTCCCTGAAAACCAAGAGCCAGGTTTGATAGGAGACCTCACAACTTATGTCACGCTCTGAGAGAAACATGTTAAATGAAAGATGGGCAATTCCAGGTCCAGACTTGCCAAAATCAGCAGGTTCTCCAGGCTGAGTGCCCAGTGCTGCTGTTTTCAACACCTCATCCTCAGGCAGCAGGTGGAAGTGTTCAAGGCCAGTTTGGACAGGCTGACAAAGACAACACAAGGTTTTCTGAAACCAGTGCACCACAATCAAAGCCATGGAGAGCAAAGAAGAGCCCAGATTTGTGTGTGTGGTTGGTTGTTTATTCTGGGTTGTCTTTTTTTTTTTCCCCTCTCTGAGTTTTCACACATCAACCCTTATGAGAGCTCAAGAGAGGAAGGGTTTGTTCCCAGGATCAAGGTACCACAACCCTGCCTGGCTCACACACCTCCTTCATCTCACTCCAGAGCTACCTCCCACCCCTTCCCACCCTCCTTCCCTGCCTGTGTCACAGCACCAGCGAGAAAATCTGCAGGTTTTCATCCCTTCCCTTCTCCCTCTGCTCCTCCTATAATTCCCCTGCCAAGAGCCTGAGGTTTGTGTTCTCCTCTTCTCCAAGAGCAGGGGAGCAGTGACTGGGCTGCTCCCCTTCCCCAGAAATCCCTTTCCCACATATCCCACATCACCCTCCCCTATCCATTCGTCATTTCTTTGAGCAGATAATGAAGGAATGTTTCCTTCAAGAGGAGTTTAAGGATTTTTTTATTTTATTTTCCCAGCCTGAAACTCTGCAGGTTGTGTCTGTCCTGCTTCCTCCATCACCCCCTAATGGCACGTGAGAGAACAGCATCTGGATCCCAAGGAATTCTGTCTAACTGGTGTTTTGGGAGCAGTTTCCCATGGAGGCACACACGGGACTTTGTGTAGCTCTGTCACCCTGGATTTACTCAAGACCCAAATTAGTCCTGTCCCACCACTCCACAGGCAGAACAGACTTTCCCAGAGACAATTCAAGCCCTTCAAAATAAAAACAGGCCCTTCAAATAAATTTGTACAGACCTTAAATCTGTTAAATTCTGCCTCCCCCTTCCACCAAGGCAAAGTCTTGATCACACCTTATCTGCCCTCATTTACCTGCCCAGGAAGCATCTGGGCTTCAACTCCTTGACCTTTTTTCCCCTCCAAGTATTCCTCCCTTTTCCATTGCTTCTAGTCATTATCTAATAGTCCAACTCAAAACTCACTCCAAATACAACTTTTCTGACCTTTTCCTGCAGACAGATGTGATGCCTCACGGTTTCTGTGACCTCCAGCAGGAAATGTAACACTAAATCCTGCACTTGGTTTCAGGATGTTTGGTGCCAGGAGGTATTTAGTGCTCTAAAATAATTCTTCAGTGAGAAACTTCAGTGGAAGTGTAAGACCTGTCTGAGTTAGCAATGAAATCCTCATCAAGAAAACACACAGATGGGAACAGTACCGTGGCAAAATACAAACCCAGAAGTTACCTGTAATGTCCCTTTCTCAACACAAAACAGTGTAAAAATCCACTTTTGGGGGAATAAAAGTTAAGTCTAACTCACAAGTGGCCCCTCTTGCTTAGTAAAGCCCCAAAGATGTAGGTGGAAAAGGCTGTGCCCAAGAATTCCTGACCCAACACAACCCCACACCTTGCCTAGAAAGGCAGATATTTGTCCAGAGATATTTGTCTCCCTGTTTTGGGTGTTGGACCAGTCACCAGCTCTCTGGACAGCTGGGGTGCTCCTTGGCATTCCCAAACAGAAGAATCCTCTGGGAAGCACAAGGACAGTGGTGCCTGGCTGATGGGCAGCTCAGATTTGCTCTTTTGGAGGTAACAAAACACTGTCTCCCTCCTCAGCACACACAGCAGCTAATTAGAGCATCTCCCCTCCAGAGATCACCCAGGCTTAAACATGTCCCTGGATTTTAAACACAAAACATCTCTTGGCACAGACAGGCACAATAAAAAGAGGCTGACAGGTCTGCCAGAGCTGAAAGTCACTGGCAGTGCAAGCTGAAAATCAGGATATGGGACATGTCAAGGATGTCTTCTCCCTTAAAGGGAGAAACACAGGGAGGGAGCTTGTTTTGCTACAGCTGAGCCTCATCCCAGGCTTTCCAAGAGGGAAATCATCCCTCCTTGAGAGCCCAACTCCATTACACAGGGGCACTGGAAAATCAGTGATCTCAGAGATGGAAGGAAAGAATCATGAGGAGGAAACAGGAGTTCCCAGTTTGGGGCACAATGATAGAGCAGAGGAATTGATTTTTATGGTCCATTCCAACCCCTGAACACTGCTTGCTTTTACTCCCACCTCTCCAAGAGGAATCTCATCTTGTTTATTCTTTCTATTCTTGCATCATTCTTGCTAATGCAGAGGGATCTGCTCCACCAGCCACAAACAGGGTGAAATTTGCTTTCTCCCAACCCCCAGTTTCACAGGTTTCACAGTTCTGGTTGTGTCCTTTCCGTCAGGACTTTGGATTTCAAGTCACTGTGTTTGACAGAAAGGGGAAGAGCAGGTTTTTGTCTGTAGGGTCGTGGCTGACGTGGGCATTTGCTCCTCACCCGTTGGGAAACACAGTAGGAAAACAAGCACCACATTTACCTTGGTCTAATAAAATCTGGCTCATTTCTCTCCAGCTGCTACAGAGCAAAGAGAAGGGGAAGCACCAGCACCCTGATACCTTTTCTATCCCCTTTGTGCAGATATAACTGACATTGAAAACCTTCTGTTTCCTCACACCATAAAAATTTTGGACACCACAAAACAGCTTGAGCTCAGCTCTGCAGTGTTGAAGAGTGAATTTACACCCCCATTGGCAAAACTTGCAAGGGCTGGTTGAGCCCTGCCATAATTTAAGCCAGTTTCTAGGCTGTTTCAGATTTTAGTTGCCTGAGAAGCTCCACAAAGGACTGCTGGGGTTGGGAGGGTTGGAGTTCAGGAGCAGATGTGATGGATGAGGTGAGGATTTTACCTGGCAGCTCCTGTTCCCCAAAGTGACACAGGGATCCTCACCCACCCACAGCCTTGAACCCATCAGAGCACTCACTGTGCCCTCCCTGAACCTTGGTCCCAGGGCAGGCTCTGCTCTCCTGAATCCCTATCAGATCGCCAAGATATCCCTCCTGGCCTCCAGCTGTCTTCTCAGAAGGATGTTGGTCCCTTGTAAATGCTGTGTGACATCTGTCAGTCCAATATAAATGTCTCAGATACCATCTCAAACGGCCTTCAGCAGCTTTTTATAGGAATTGAATCACACCTGAGATCTGCAGGATAAGGGAGGTGAAGTTTGTGCCACTGGTGTCTGTTGCTCTCCTGCAAAAAGAGTTCCAGGTGAACTGCTTTGGCTTTGAAGTTTAATAAAGTATTAATCCTTTGCTGAAAATTTTGGGGTTGTTCAGCCTCAAAAAGAGAACTTTTTAAAGTTCACCTTCCTCTGCACACCTCTTAGAAAGAGGATTTTCTTTCTGCTTCTCTCCTCCATTTCTCCATGGAGCAATGACTGAACAAGGCTATGCTGAAATCAGCAGAGCAGTGGCTTTGTCCAGCTGCAAGCAGCACAAGCCTTGTCCCGGCTGGAAAACACACAGAACTGGTTTTGATTAAAGAAGTCACAGCAGAGCTCTCTCCCAGATTCACAGCACACAACAAGGAGGAGAATTCCACTCCAGAGGCCAAGGATGAGCTGGTTACACCAGAATTCCTCTCCACTGCTCTCTTGTGCTCTGAGCAGAGGGCTGGGATGTGGATCACAGTGTCAGACACAGATGTGCTCATGGCCCAGAGCCTGAAATGTGATGGGGAAGGACATCAAGAAGCCACTTGTCCACCCTCTGCTCCAGGGTTTTGTTAGTTCTGCCTAAACCATCTCAATATTATTTAATGTTTGTGACAATGTTTTTCTAGTCTTCTTCCAGGGAAGGAGGCCCTTCCCCAAAATCCCTCCACATTTTAAAGCACCCTCACCATTAGGAAGGCTTAACTCAAAATCCCCTGTTGTGGCATAAATGTATGATTTTACTTTTCTCTTTGGATATGGACAAGAGGAGGGGGTTTTATTTTTACAGCTACCTGTTATTTTCTTGAAGACAAGCTGCTGAAAAATTTGTCTCCATCTCTTTAATTATCTCCAAGTACTGAAAGGCTGCAATGAGGTCTCCCTGGGGGTTTCTCTTCCCCAGGGTGAACAAATTAACTCCCAGCCTGATCCCACAGCAGAGGTGCTCCAGCCTTCTGTGGTTTCCTCTGCACTCACTCCAGATTCTTCTGATGTTGGGGTTCCCAGACCTGGAGGCAGCACTGCAGGTGGATCTCATGAGAGCAGAGCAGAGAGGGAGAATCCCCTCCCTCCACCTTTCCTTTGTCTTGCAAAAGTGCAGCTGGAAACGAGCAGTGGAGAGGTGAGGGCAATCCAGCCTTTTGCACTTGAGTTCAACCCGTTTATTTTGCAGTCTAGAGAACCATTCTTGGGTTTACAACCACAGAAAGTTTTTACAGCCCAACTCAAGTCACTGTCCACAGATCAATTCCCCCCAGGGATTCCATCCACACCCACAACACACCCACACCAACATGTGCCCAAGGTCCACCCAGCTTGAAGTTGCTGAGTTCCCCTCTTTTGCCACTTTCCCAGCCTGTTCACATCCCTCTCACCCAGCTTTTTCCCCCGGGGTCCTCATCCATTAGCTCATTTAATTGCAGCCTTTCGGAATCGATGGGATTTCATCGATTTCTGAGGAGTTGCTCAGGATTTAGGCTGGTCAAACAGGTTGGGACCAGCTGGCAGTTTTGTTATGTGTTCTCCCTCCTCCAATCGATGCTTAATAGATGAGAGGGATACTTGAGACTGAATACAATTTCACCGGGATGGAAGGTACTTCATTACAAGCTGACTGCCTGCTTTGTTTCCTACAGCCAACTTGCAGTCTTTTAAAATGATTGTGGACATTACTTAAAACAAAGCAAACACCCCGTGTGAAAGACAATGCAATAGAGCTCCTGGCAAACCTCCCCTCGGAAAGATAAATGGCTTTCATTGCTGTTTTTAAAGGATTCAGCCAAGTTTTAGAGGCAAAAGTTGTGGTTTGAAAGAAAATTCATCTTATTGAAGGGGGACAGGCTGGTCCAGGTGGACCAAGTGACCTCCAGAGGTTCCTTCCAACCTCAACCATTATGTGAGTCTGTGACAAGACCCAGCACAAAGCCAGAGGTGCAAGGAATTACATTCTCATAGGACACATCTTCTCACTGCTGCCAGCTCATGAACATGTGTCACTCCTGCAGCACCTGCGGTTTTCCTGAAGTTCCACATCTTGGAATTGTGCAAGAATGTCAGGAGGAGCAGACTCAGCAGGTCAAGGCCATTGAAGCTTTATTCCCTGAGAAATGATCTCACTGTCACCTCTTCCTCTCATTCAAACCAGGCTGCAGCTGCCTCAAGTGGCTTGATTTATAAAAATGCAAATTGATCCTGGTAAAATAAATCCAGGGTAAAACCTACGTGTAGCACTAAGAATCAGCTAAAGAAATAACTTTACTTGCAGAGGACTGGGCTAGACTGTCTTTAGCCCATGGTGACAGACTGGATGAAAAAAAATCAGTGAAAAATGAGAAACCAGTTGACAGAAACAGTCCAATTTAACAGATCCCAGAGGAACTGGGCAGAATTACCCCCTCTGGCAGTTCCACCAGTTGTGTGGGTGCTGATACCTGCCTTGCTGGGGAGAACAAAGCCCTGTGGTTTGAGGGAGAGGCCTTTTTGCAGGCAGTGATTTGAGAATTAAACCACATATGCATGAGAGCACACGAGGATGAAGCCAACCCAAGGCCCTGAAGGATGCAGGATTGTTCTCACTCTCGCCGTGGTACTGAGCACATTTGAGGAGCAAATTCACTCTGCAGAGCTCTGAGCCCAGAACAGAGTGGGAAATAATGTTTAATTTTATTGTAGAAAACTTTGGAGGAATTCAGACTTTTACTGTCTTGTGAGCNTGCCCATGGCAGAGGGTTGGAATGAGATGATCTTGAAGGTCTATTCCTCTCCAGGCCATTCTGGGGTACTGTGATTCCTTGATCCAGTGTTGGGACACCTGAGGTGTCCACACAGGACTGGAACACAACCTACAAAACCCCAAAATCTCCTGAGGTGGTTGTGTGGGACTAACAGGAGACCCTCAAACAACATTAGACACGGATAATCCAAGAACTGAGGCTCACTGTGCATAACTTAGAGAAAACAAACACACATTTACAAGGCCCTTTACCAGAGCCACATTAATATTCAGATGTTTATCACACCACTTATGCCACAAATCATTTCTTTTTAAGCACTGCTTTTGTGTGCTTTGTAGAAATCTCTTTGCAGAAGAAAACCGGCAATTATCTTAAGCTTTCTTCAAGTAATTCAAGCCTTTATCATCCCACTTCCAGTGTCTGCTTGTCTAGGATGTGTCCTATCACACTCTGTTTGAATTTTATGAGTCTAATAACCCATCTTCACAATGACAGGTTTTGACTAAGTTTCTGGATACAAAAACAAAGCATCCATACCGTGAAAGAGCACCTGAGATGCAAAGTGATAGAAAGACTATCAAACAGCTTTGAAATTTAAAATCAGAGGAGCCTCTCTTGGTCTTTAGAGACATCACAGAATCACAGAATGGTTTGGGTTGGAAGGGACCACAAGGATCATCTCAGTCCAAACCCTTCAGGCTGAAATCAAAACAGATACTGAAGAGAAATATAAGATGAGAGGAAATGCTCCAAATCTAAATGTATCAGACATTTAAGCAACTTGAAAGTAGCGAGTAGTTCACACCTGCAGACCTCAGGTAAGGCCAGAAGCTTATTAGACCTCATGACACAAAAAATCCTGGGATGGGGAAGGAGTGGGAATAGAATTAATAATTTATTTATTGCCTGCCACTGCCATGGGGGAGTGAAATACAGTATGAGAAGGGGGAAAAAGTAATATACCATAAAATCAATGGCTATTGATTTTCCACATCTGGTAGATTTCTCTGTTTTACTCAAAAGGGTCATGTTTCAGCAGATTTTACAGGTCTTTCCTGAGGGTGAAGATGGAATGAGCAGAGACAAAAAGGGTTGAAGCCTGGAAAAAACGTTCTCTCACAGACACTGAGGGGTTAACTGCCTTATTGTTCTGTTATCATCTCCCTGGGGTCTCTGGCAGGACTTTGAATAAAATCTCTCCATTTCTGGTGTGTGTTTGTGCAGGACTCAGTGGATTTGGGCAGTCTTGTACTAATGGATACTCACAGATAAGCTTTGCATTTGGTTCCTGAGCCTGCACTGGTCCATGTGATCCCTCTAAACTGCTCAAGGAAGGATGGAGGAGGCAGTTGGAGACTTGTAGATCTTGCAGTGAAATCTTCTTACAGGGCATGTGCTCATGTGAGGATGGTTCTTTCATGCCCTGATTTACTGGAGGTGTCCCTGCCCATGGCAGGGGGTGAAACAAGATGATCTGGAAGGTCCCTTCCAACCCAAACCATTCTGTGTTTTTCCATGACATTCAGGGAGCTCATCTTGAAGGTGAAACAAATTGTCCACACACACAATGAGGTGTCGTGGCCTCCTGTGGGCTCAGCAGCATCTCCCAGGGTTTTGGTGGGTTTGGGGTGGTTGGTGTCAGTGGTACCTCTGTGCTCTGGGGGTTTCTGACTGTGCTGGTTGTTTTTCCTGCTGGTTGTGAGGTCCAGAAAACAGGTAGTGGGATATAGGGAGGGGGAAGAGGGACAGGAAGGATGAAAATGTGTTGGTGACAATGCTGATGAGTGACTGAGAGCAACCAAGAAATAAGAATGTGGTGTTTCTGTTATTATTTATTACATCCCATTTAATATAGAAAATTAGGGTATTTTTAGTGCACTTTATAGTGGAGTCAAAGGTAAATCTGGCAACCCCCAAAAGTTATGGTCATGCTGAAAAGTATCACATGCTGCCATCCTGACTGCCTTTTCACTCCCTAAATCAGCTGAACAGGAGGATAATGAATTGTTGGAGAGGAAAAGCAACTGCACACTGAGCAGTCCTTTCATTTGCCTTCCCCAGCTTATGAATCCAACTCTCCAGTGGCACTTTGCCCAGTTCATTTTACTTTAGCAGCTGGTAAATGAATATGTGATCAGGAAGCGTTTCCAATAAATGTAATTACTCCTCTGCTGGGGAGGCTTGTGGCAAATGCAGCCCAGGAACGTTTCATATGAAACAATAAAAAGGGAGAGAATAAATTAAACAGGGAGGATTTACGTAAGAAATTCCAGCTTAACTTGATTCCCGTGGGTTAAAGGAAACCACTGTTGAAATCTTAACCTGGTGAAAAGCAGGAAAGAGCTCCTTTAGCTGTGGGAAGAACCCCCTCCAGTGGATCTATGTGCTTTGCTGTTGTTGGAATGGCAACTTCATGGAATCATGGAATCACAGAATGGGTTTGGGTTGAAGGGGGTCTTCAAGATCATCCAGTTCCACCCCCTGCCATGGGCAGGGACACCTCCCACTGTCCCAGGTTGCTCCAACCTCCCCTTGGACACTTCCAGGGATGGAGCAGCCACAGCTTCTCTGGGCAACCTGTGCCAGGGCCTCATTTCTCTCCAAGTACACAACTTCTTCCAAACATCTAAATATCTCCTCTTTTAGTTTAAAATCACCCCCCAACCCTCTTGTCCTACATCTATCTGCTTGCAAGAAGTTGCTGGTGGAAATAACAGGAACAACTGGATGCTGCACTGGGAAGAGTGTCTGGCTGTCCTCAGCACATCTGCAATGCTCAACAGCTCAGGATTTTGCCCTCAAGCATTTGGGCACTGAAAACCTGCCCATGTGCTCTGCAATCTCAGATTGCAAAGCTGCAGCCATAAAAATGTGGCCTCTCTCTGGGCAAACATGTCATAAAAACTTACTCAGTCCAAAGGCACTCCTGAAAATCCTGCTTCGAAGTACAGATGAAAGGAAGGACAAGAGAAAGGAACAGAATATCTGGATATCTGGTTATTCCTTTCTTTTCACATGTGCCCACAAAAATATTGTTATGCCACAACAGAAGAGGGGGAAAAGGCTCAGGTGGTTTGTTTGTTGGGGTTTTTTAAATGAATTCTACTGAGGGTTGTTCAAATGTTCCCAGAGGAATAAAAGGAATGTTGTATCAAAACTTCAGCTTCTCTTTTCATTTACTGGAATTTTCAAAAAGTCTGGTGGTTTTGAGTGGAATTTTATCCAAATAGGCATTTTCCCACTGAGCTTTTCTTTGACAGAGAAGAGTTCAATGTGTTTCATGTAGGAGGAAACAAGACATGGACAAAGTGAGAAACCCCTGTATCCTGAGTGTGGATGACAAGAGCCTCACACTGGTGTGGGATCTATGGGTCTCAAGGGAATTTAAGCCTTCCCAAATTCACTTCCCAGAGCTCAGAAACACTGGCTGGCCACCACACCTGATTTCTGGGCCTGTCTGACCCTGCACAGCCCTGAGTGACCTGCCCAAAGTCACACAGGGAATTCCTAGAGAGCAAGAATTCAACACAGCCCTTTTCAGCTCCACAACTGCATCAAAGTCTCTCAATCCCTTTGGCTTATAGGACACTCCATTGATACCTGGGTTGGTCACTCTAAAATGGGAACCATTTAAATGTTCAAATTGGAAAAAAATCTTTGGGACTTGCTTGCTTTGCCCATTTCCATTTTTTTTTTGGAGCCTCATGTAATGTCACAGTTTTACAGCTGAGGTGCTCTTTGCTGAGCCCTTCAGAGCCATGCAAGCAGCTGTTCTCAGGAGATCTCAGGTCTTTTAGTTGGGCATCAATCCCTGCATCCATCACACCACAACCCGTTCCAATGCAGACACCAAACTCTGTGAGCCAGAAAATCAGAGAATCCTAAAATGGGTTGGGTTGGAAAGGACCTTCAATGTCTCATTCCAAACCCCTGCCATGGGCAGGGACACCTTCCCCTATCCCAGATTGCTCCAAGTCCTGTCCAACCTGGCCTTGGACACTTGCAGGGCTGCTGCCACCAAACTGAACCAGGAATTTCAGCAGGTTTTAAAAGGCAGAGCTGCAGCCCATCACTCACTGGAGACACCTCCACTCCGTGTGTGATGCTGTGACCTTTTGCATTATTGAATATGCCCATTGCTATAAAAAGGATTGATTTTTCTCCCCAGGCAGTGATGGATGGAGAGATATGATCCAGAGGGAAGAGCTGCTTATTAACCTGGCCCCAAAATATCCTCAGAGCCCTTTTCCTTTCTTGCCCATGGACCCAAGTGGGCAAGAAAGTGTCTAAAGCATCAGTAGGTCCCATGATTAACCAACTGAGGGCCATAATTCCTCAGCACACCAATGGATTTGGGTACTACAGAGCTGACCAGGTGCCACTGAATGACTTCATTTGCCATCACTCATTTATTAAGTATTTAAATTTTTAAGTGGGTCTTAAAAGGCAATGGGGTCTCAACGAAACAGAACACTAAATTTTAATGACTCAAGGCTGTTGAAGCAGGGGCTAAGAACAATTATACCCCTGCCTTTAAAACTTTCATGTGATTAAACTGTTTGGTCACAGCCTACTGGTGCTGTTTCAAGGCCTTCCTGGACAACAACTGTCTTGAGATGAACAAAGTATTTCATTTTCAGGATGTTTCCTTTCTGACTTTTACTGAGATTGAGGCTGACAGTGAAGTATCAGTTTGAATGAAAAGTGAAGCATTATAAAAAAAAAAAGTTTGGGTTTTTTTTGATTTAGGGTTGTTGTTGGGGATTTTTTTCATACTGTGCTAATTTAGGACCTGAGAGTTGTGGAGTAGTTGAGCAGCACCCAGAACCTTAAATCACAGGATGTCACAGGCTTGTAAAGTCCCAGAGATGCTGGTTGGAAGGGACATTAAATCACAGGAAGGCGTAGGTTTGTAAAATCACATTAAATCAGAGAGATGTTGGTTGGAAGGGGCACCTGGTCCAGCCTTTGGCTCAAGGCAGGGCTGACACCAGCACTGGTTTGTTGTGGCTTTGCTCAGCCAAGATGTGACAGTGTCTGGGGATGGAGAAATCCCAACCTATGTGACCTGTTCCTAACAGGATTTTTATTTAGTGTCCAACCTGAACCTCCCAAGCTGCAATCACAGAGTCAGGCAACTGTTAGGGTTGGGAAAAAAACTCTAAAATCATCTGTCAATCCACTTTGTGTTCACCACTAAACCATGTCCCCAAGTGCCACACACACCTTTGGAATTTTTCCAGGGATGGTGCCACCAACATTTCCCCAGGCAGCCTGTGCCAATGCCTGACCACCTTTTGAGGCAACACATTTTCCCTAATATCCAATCTAAATCTCACCTGACCCAATTTGAGGCTATTTCACCTCATTCTGCCCCTTGTTCTTTGGGAGCAGAGCCCAACCCACACCTGGCTCCCTCTTCAGGGGAGTTGGAAAGAATTCCAGGTGCCCCCTGAGCCTCCTTTTCCCCAGGATGAGCCCCCCCCCAGCTCCCTCAGCTGGTGCTCCAGCCCCTTCTCCAGCTCTGTTCCATTCCCTGGACATGCAGTTTTCCAGCCAGTGAGTTGCTCCATGTACATTTTCTGCTACACAGAATAATTTAGATCCATCTCTCTGCTCTTCTCCCAAAGGTATCTGTAGGATCCCATCAGATTGTCCCTCAGCCTCTTCTCCAGACTAAACAGACTCATCTCCCTGAGCTCTCCTGGTAGATCACAGACTTTGGCTCCAGCCATCACTGTATCCTTTCCCCAGCTCCTCCCCAGTTCCCCCACATTCCTTTTGGACCAGAGAGCCCCAGCTGGGCTCAGGATTTGAGGTTCATTCCCCCAGCACTAAATAGGGTGCAGAGCAGGACCTGCCAAAGCAGAACAGGTTAAAATGGTCAAAAAGCCAGTTTCCTCCAAAGGGGAGGTTTTCTTGGCAGCCCCTCAGCTGACTTATTCCTCCAAAGGAAAGGTGTACCTCTCCAGGTGAGCAGAAATCATCCCTCTGAAATGCCTTTGGGATGTGGTGGTGTGCATGGCTTTCATTCCAACAGTTTAGACATCAACTGGCAAGTATGGGGTTTATTGTTCCTGGTCAAACAGGGTGAGCAAAGAGCTGGGAGCTGCCAGAGCCATCTCTCCATGGAAAATGGCCTTGATATTCCCAGGAGTTTGGTTCTGATTGTGTCTGAGCACTGCAGAGGATGTTGGGTGGCACAGCTGATGTTCCTGGCTCACAGAGACCCTCCCCCCAGCTGTTCCCAAAGGGAATAATTCCAACTCTGGCATCTTCATTGGCAATAATCATTTGATGACCTTTAAAAAAACTTTAGGGAGAAAGAAATTGCTACAAAATCCCCTAAAATTTTGGCTGGGAAAGAACCTTTTTCCTGACCACACAGTCATAGCAGAAGCAGGGAACTTCTGGTGGATTCCAACACAACTCTCTCCCCAGCCAGGCAGCTCCTCTTCACCCCTCAATGGCAGCACATTTCCTGTGGGATTAAGCTGGGAAAAATCCATCCTGCTTACCTGCTCTTGGCACACTGTGCCACCTCCTCTCACCAATGCACAGGTTTCTCCAGGAAGAAGCATCCAGAATCTTCCTGAGGAGCTCAGATTGAGGTTGGAGCAGGAGTAACCAGTCCCCATTCCTGCTCTTTCCTCTTCCTCCATCCTTTACATCTCCAGTGTGCCTGAGTGTGTAGGTTTGTGGTGAGGGAGGTCCAGTTTCTTCTTCACACTCACCCAATTTTCCTGCTCCTGTGCAGGAGGGAATTGGGAATCAGCACTGCTGGCAGTGAAAAAGGCAGGAAGAAGATGTGGTTGTTATAAAAACAAGTTAATTACACAGCACTTGCTGCTGGGAAGGAGGAAGGACTAATGAGATCCTGCAGGATTCCTTTCAGCACCAGCAAAGCTCCTCTCAAACCCAGTTTGGTCACTGGAAGCAGCCTGGGGACCTCTGACAGCTCCAGGTCCTGCCTGGGAGTGACCCTACCTGTCCTCTATCCCAGAATAACCAGGTCCCCCCTTTCCCACTCTGGACAGTAACGTAATGTTAAAAAAAAATGGGAAAATCCTTTTCCCATTTATCAGCAGAGTTCTGGAAACAAAGCTTTGCCTCAAATCCCTTTCCATGACTCAACTTTCCAAGCAGTTACTGCAGATGGATTAGGGACCACAAATGGATTCACGGGGGTCTCCAGACTGCTGCCTAATTAAACTGCTGCTTTCTCCTCTCAGAAACCCCCCAGTCCCTTCCTGGATCTCTCAGGCTGAGAACAAAGCCCCGATGCTCAGACCAGGAGCACCAATATTCAGCACAAAGAACAACCTTAAAGACAAGAACAAAGAAGCTGCAGCGACTTTGCTTCCCCCAAATTGGTTCCAGCCTCGCTGGGTAAGCGGATTTACAGCCCTGAAGGGGATCCTCCTGCAGCCTCCGGGGTGTTTTATCTCCGTTTCAGGAATCCTACAGCAAAATCCACTGGGAGAACTGTAGCATTTGTACAAGCAGGTGAAAAAGTTGGCATGTTCCCTGGGTCAGCTGCTTGGCTTCTCTCCCAGCCTGGGCACAGCCTTAGCTTGTGCACTGGTGCCTCCCAGTGCCTGGAAAAGGGAAAAGCAGAAAGTTCAAATTTATTTTAAATCAAAATGCTCTCTGATATCGATTTTTTTTTAAATTTTAAAATCAGGAAATCCTGTGTGAGTGTTGTAACTGCCAAGGACATGCGAGTCCTGGGAATAGGGGGGGTAAAAATTCTCAAAACTGCTCAGTTTGGTGTATTGAGCACGAGAGCACAAAGTGCTGCTGCTTCTCACCTGCCCCCTCCAGCCCCAGCAGCTGCAGGACAAGCCAGGAAGAAGCTTCAAAGAGCAGAAAAATGACATTATGGCTTGGGTGTGTATGAGAAAGACACAGCAGAAACTTCAGAATCAACACCACCCCTGGAAGTGCCCAAAAATGTGTAGATGTGACCCTTAGGGACGTGGTTTAGGGATGGGTTAATGGTTGGACTTGATGATTTTGGGGGGGCTTTTCCAACCCTGATGATTTTATGATACATCACAGGAATTTTGGCTTCTGAGCCCAACCCAGCCTGATGTTGTGTTACAGAGTTTTGGAATTGTCAATGTTGGAAAAGACCTTTAAGATCATTGAGTCCAACTGTCAACCCAGCACCATCACCATGTTCACCATTAAATGCCATATCCAAGTTTTTTGAGCACTTCCAGGGATTGGGATTTCACCACCTCCCTGGGCAGCCTGACCTAAAATCCAGTCTAAACCTTCCCTGCTGGAGAGTGAACTCAGTGCAACTTGAGGCCATTTCCTTTTGTCCTGCAGTACTGTCACATCTCTGAGCACATAATTTAGGGCACCCTGCACCCCATTAAACACAGGGGCCTCTGCTGTTGAAAGGCTGATGTGACCTGCACAGGTTTATTCAGCACATTTGGCACCCTCAGTGCAGCTTGGGTGGGTTTTTGGCCTCAACCAGCAGGTAAATAGGAATATTTTGGGGTCAATCAAGGCAGATCTGTGCCCTCTGCCCTCACCCAAGGCCACCACAGCAGGAGGAGGTGGCACCTCCCAGGAAGAGGCCTCGTGTTTGTTTTGCCCTGTGCATTCCAATGGAATTCAGTGCTGAACTTTCCACCTAATTGTTCTTTAGTATTTCCCTACAACCCATGAAATCAGGGATTTGGGATGGTAATACCCTTCCTTGCATAATGAAACAATAAATCTCAGCCCTCCACCCCTCATGCTGTACTGACTGGTGCTTTACACTTTAATGGTCATTATTTCAAGCCTTCCTCACCATTCTTGTCCCAAAAGACATTTATTCCACCAAATGGAATTTTACAGCCTTATTGAAAAGACAGGCTGAGGCAAAGAGGATTAATTTCCAGACCCAACCCAGGGAGCTCCAACACACCTTCATTTCCTACAGACATGATCTTGCTGCCTTCCAAAACACTCTCCAAAAGGTCAAACCTTTAGGAGAGATTTATTTGGAGGTGCCTGTAAAAGCCAGAAGAGGTGGAATGAAGCCTCTGACCCCTCCAGCCTCCACCCTCAGCAGAAGACACCTCACTATTGAGGATGACACAAGTGGTCAGTGGCTTTTAAAGCCAATCCCACTGTCCAGCTGTCCCCACCTCCTGCCTGCCCCTGTTTTTGTGGTTTCCTCCCCCTGCTCACAGTTTTTTACATGCAATTAGGTCACATTTGAAAGTCAGCACACAGCAAAAGTGGAGTCACTTTGTTTAAAACAAAAACGTGTATTTCTATCAGCTGAGGAGTTGTTTCTCTTTCGGCACAGGGACCTTCTGATCCTCCCACCTCCTTTTATCAGCATCTTCAAAAGAGAAAGGGAGTTCTAATTGCTTTCTCCCCTCACCTCAGAATAAAAGGGAGAGGCTGCTGTTCGTCTCTATTGGCACCTTGAGAAGAGACACACTTTGAGCAATCCCTTATTTACAGAACAAAAACAACATCTCGATTTCAAAGGGCAGAAAAAGGAGGCTCAACACTCCCTGTTACCACCCACGGGCTGCACATCCCTCTGCTCTGCCTCTCCCCCCATTCCAGGGGCTTCTCCCTCTCTCTGAGCATCATGTTTTGCTTTTGCTGCAGAATCCCAGGATGGTTTGGGTTGGAANTCCCAGAATGGTTTGGGTTGGAAGGGACCTTAAAAATCATCCAGTCCCACCTTCCAATATCCCAGGTTGCTCCAACTTGCCCTTGGACACTTCCAGGGATGGGGCAGCCTCTGGGCAACCTGTGCCAGGGCCTCCCCACCCTGGAATTTCTTCCCAATTTCTTCTGTCCCTGCCCTCTGTGAGTTTGAAGCCACAGATATCCAGGTGCAATTCCTGTGGAGAAACAAGGAGCTAAAAAACTGGAAGAAAACAGCAGTTGCACAAGCCTGATTTGCCCCAGCTCATTGGTTTTTAGCTTTTCCTCTGGTTCCTGATCCTGCAGGATCCTGTCACACAAAGCATCTCTCCCAAAGGACACC
>VYZS01066724.1:19272-29421 GCA_013400695.1 Neodrepanis coruscans | reverse complement strand
CCCAGGGGAAAGGCAGAGGAAGCATCCCTGCACGAGTGCCGGCCTGGGGATGAGCCCCAAGAACCGGCGCACACGGCAGCTCCCCTCCACGCCGCCCTGCACAGCCCCCACCGCCGTTCCTGCCGCTGCCGCTCCCGCCGCCACCCCCGCGGCATGCGCTCCATGGCGAATGGACGCCCGGGGATGGAGGGAGGCAGAGGTGGGAGACTCACTGAACTCATGTTGGCTGACCATAACTTGCCGGGCTGAATTCCGCGAGTGGACTGCACCCGGGAGACGGAGGGGCGGCGGAGGCGGCGATCCGCTGGGCCCGCGCCAGCCGATCATGGCTCGGACTACCACCGCTGCTGTCACTGGCTCGCCTGGCACCGCCTTTCGCAGCCCCGGCAGCTCCTGGCGTGCGAGCGTGGGGCAGCCCCGGCGCTGGACCATCAGCGGCTCCGTTCCCGATGTGGTCCCCGTGGGCGTGACAGACCCAGTGGGGAATGGCGGGGGGAAACAGGTTTATTTCCCAACTTACAACAGCAGGCCAGCTGCGCGGTGGACCCCGCCCCAGGCACCCCACGCCGGGGGGGGGAAAAAAAGGGAAAAAGACCGGTTTTAGCTTCAACCTACAACACCATTGTTTTCTTTAAATTCCAGAGTTGCTTTTAACAGTGTACCTCACTGTACATTCATCAGTGTTGAATTCGGCTTTCTTACTATATAGAAACTCAGTCTCATATGATCCTTCTGTCAGTTCATCTTTACCAGCTCTTATTTTTACGACGTTGTGTATCTGTTCTGAGCAAACATGGTAAAAACTTGCTCTCCTTTCTAGATCACTTCTGAATTTTGCTTACCAGCTCAGAGTTTGTGAATGGCACTAACCTCCCTTCAGGCTGGAAGAGATGCTCTCTTTTGGTTTTGGAGACTATATAAATTGGATTATTGTTATCTGTGTACTGTTTGACTTCTTGGAGGTTTTTAGTTTTGCTTGTGGTGGCTCTTTTTGTTTGATTGATTGGTTTTGGTTTTTTTAATGGGAAGGATTTACTTACCTGCAGGTTATGCTGTAAATAATGGAAAGACTTTATTCATTCCATGACCTCTCTTTCCCACTGAGTTTTTTATGTTCTTGGGCCTCTTTCGTTTTAGCATCTAGTAATCTAACAGGTATTTGAATTTTCTGTTTTCCTAGAGATCTTTTCTTGTTTTCCTTGCTTATCTCTCCTCCTTTCTTTATTCTGTCACATGCATAGCTCTTTTTGCAATAGCAGAAACTTTGTCTTAGTGCTAACATAAAGAAGTATTTTATTACCATAAAGGTCATGGAGCTAATATGACTTGATGTATCACTTTCTCTGTAATAAGATTTTACAGTCCAGAGTAGCCCCCAGTCTCAAGATAATTAATTTTATGTATGTGCGTTTCTGTAAAAGACATTTATACACAGGAAACTGCAAATGTTTAAGTAAATGTTTTCAAGGAAACTTGAATTTTTAATTCACTAACCACAAAGATAAGAACAGAGGCCAGAGAGTGTAAAACCCTATGCTAGACCTATGATCTAATGTTATTTATACCCAGCCTGCAACTTTATACCTTGAAAACAGATTATGAGACGTAGCTAGTGCTGATGGTCACCAGTTATACTATGTGAAAGTCTGGTATCTGAAATTATAATGGTTTGATCCTGAAAGATAGTGAAATTTCTAGAGTTAGGTCTATAGAATGTAATTCCAGTAAACCATTTATAAATTCAGTTGGTTGAAAATTTAGGTTGTTAATGTTGTCTATGAGCCAGAAAGACTTCGGTTTCATACAACCATCCCAGGACATCTAATGCAAGTTAATTTAGAACATTAGCTAATACCATATTTACTTATCCACAAGGAAGATTGACTACTTGGGTTGCATTGACTATGTAGAAGTTTTTTCTTGCTTTCTTTGGGAGTCTTTTGAAACCTGATACGACACATAGGTCAACAATATCTAAATGTTAACCACTGTCAGTCACGATGATATATTGTGTAATATAACCTAAAACTGAATTGCAAAGGAAGTAAAATCTTCTTTCTATTTAAGGGTTGCTTCTAAGGGGAAAAAAAAATGACTTCTTTAGAGTTTCCTTATACAGTTAACATATTTTTATAGGCAGCAATGAACTGACTTAGTCAAATGAAATCATAAATGGTTTGTTGTACTTGCTTTGAGAGCATGGAATTCCTTAAAAGATGTTTGCAGTGGATGACTGTTAACTCTAATGGGATTTAAACATTGCTTTTTAACCTTTTTTAACCTTTTTTTAATCTTTTTTAACCTTTTTTTTGTGTGTGTGCCGTAGAGAAATTTGCACATGTGGAAGTCATCCCCTTCTATAGGAGAAGAGAGGAGTCTTGCTTTAGAGAGCTCCAAAACAGAGTTTTACATTTAACAATCATTGTTAGAATAAACAGTAATATTTTTCTACAGTGTAACTTCTAAAAATCTGCCCTGCCATTGAAGACTATTGACTCGATAATAACTTGAATTTAAAAATTAATTCCCGAGAAAATGCCAAAGTAAAACTGTATTAAAGCATGTTTGTTTTTTCCCTATCTGCCAACAAATTAAACAAGTTCCTCAATGATTTTCCTACCTCCTCTTGAACTTGTAATAAGCATACATTTTTAACAGGAGTTCACCCATGCATGCTTTTGTTACTTTTTAGATAGATTAACCCCTAAATCTTAAGGTTCTTTAATATTTCTAGAAGTTTGTTTGTGTGCTGTTGTTTGGATTTTTTTAATTTTCATTATTGTAACTGTATGTCTGCTCTTGAAATAGAATTTAAGATATCAAGTTCTTTAAACAAAACATGAACATACCACTCTGTTTTTTAAATTTTTTGCAGTAGTTTTTCATGGCTCCTTTGTGAAAAGGTAACTTCAGTTTTCCTTGGCTGTAAGAGTTTATAGTCTGAAAATGGCTCATAACTAATGCCTTTATGGAGCCTGTGAAGCGGTTCCTTTGTGTCATGCTGAGCACAAGTTAAATGTTTGCATTGTAGAAGGCAGGCAAGTCACAGGACATGGATGCGCTATTAGAGTTGTGTCATGGGCTTGCTGCCTGGGCAAGCTATCTGCCAGAGGTTTTGCTTTAAGACATTGCACAAGACTTTCTTTTTTTGCAGTCCCAGAATAGGGTTTTGGTTGTGAGAAGTAATGCCATGGCAGGGCTTGCTCTTTGCAAAAGGTGTCATGGGAGATGCTGGATAGTTGGTTGTTAAAGTGAATGTTGTCCACTCAATGTTCTAGGACAAATTTTTGATGGAAGGAAGAAAGTGCATAGGGAGCCAATGAAAATTGTACTGTAAATGCTGCTCTGTTTTCCCTTCCTTCAGTCCCATGACTAAAGTACTAAATGCAGTATTTTCTTGGGTCTCATGACTTTCAGAAGGCCTGTCAGGATTGTAGTCGCTCCTGTTAGCAAATGAGACATCCCAACAGAACAGCTGGGTTTTGGCATCTCCACACCCTTTTCTCTGGAAGTCTGTCAGAATCTGGTTAGTGATTCAAAAATGAGACTTTTTTTCTTGCCCAAAAGTGCATAGCTTGCAGAACAAAGAATTAACAAGCTGCTGTCTTACAAGCATAGATCTCCATGTCTGTTCTTTAACTTTTATTTCTAGGATCCCTAACACCACTTCTGGCATTTTAGTCTGTTGCATTGTGTTTGGGAGCAGCCTTCTTTCTTTCTTGATGCCAGTATATATGGGGTTAGGATCTCCTTCAACCCTAAGCTTCTAGTTCTGGGAAGAAGTGAGACAGCTGGATGGGTAAGAAGCAAGTACTTTCTTCCCTGCTAGTGTGACAGCTATTATTTCTTGAAATCTTTGAAGCAGCTTACCTTAAGTATCAGACTTTTATGTTAATTTGTGTTTTTATTTGCCATGATGAATGGAAAGGATTGTGATAGATGATATGGTAGAGCATTAACACCAAAAAGCTTATGATTATATAAGTTGCATATATATATATATGTATGTATGTATATGTATATATATATGTACATGTACGTGTATATATATATATACATTGTACATGACTCTCTTGCTTCCCTAAGCATGCAGTGGAAGATTACATACTGAAGAACATCAAGTGCACAGTCTGTTTGATTTTGAGGATTATCCAGTGCACAAACTATTTAAGTTAAAACGGACATTGATGGAATGCTTTTTTCCATTATTTTTACTGTAAAACAGTCTGGGGCAGGTGTTGGTGGTAGGGGATATAGGATATAAGCTGTTTTGTAGAGTTTTATGGGCAGAAAAATAATGTTGTTGGAGATACAGTTGCTGGCTTTCCATCCCTCCATTGCTCCCTCTGTTCCCTGTAAAGACTGACCTGTCACTTCAGTCATTCTATGATATTTGCTAACAGGATATTCCCTTTCCTGAATTTTGGTCTTCTGTGGTCTCCAGTTCCCTCAGCTTACTTGTGTGATTTTTTTACCTTATATTTATTTTCTTACCTTGTATTTATTGATATGTAATATTGAAAAATTTCTGTTATTAAAAGTTTGGAAAGCTTTAATGGATAATGGCTTTCACTTTGACTCATAAATAGTTGCTCATTTAATGAAAATAAAGAATATACAATAAGTATAAGGTTGCAATCCTATGTGTGGTTTCTAGGTGTAGGAAGGCATTGCATTGTTTAGCTGTGTTGATGAAGTTATATCACTTATTTCATTTATACAAGAAATTGGAATGTGTAACCATGTAAGGAAATGTTGGCTGTTATTTTATGTCCTAACAGATTTTTTTTGTTGTTTTGACCATGTAATAGAGGAGTGGCTGAATGGCATTTTTGCAATGTGCCAAGACAGCAGCATAAATTGAATTCTTCTGGACACATACCATACTTAGCTGTCTTCTGAATTGCAGTAATGTTATCAGTTTGTTGCTATAAACAAATAAATGTTCTCTACATGGAGCCTGGTAATACCATGGTGAGCTGTTTGTTTAAAATGTTGTCTTAACCCAAGTCTGCTAGAGGTCTCAAGTTAGTTTGACTTTCTAGATCAAACAGTATGCAAGCTGTTTCCACATCTTCTTCCATGTTGCACTTCAGTCTTTTGGAAATGCAAAACATGACCACTTAAAATTGCATTTTATGCCTTGGTTTTCAGCGTTTCGGAATCCTGATTTGTTGACAGTTTATAAATAAAAATGTCATTTTAGAGGTCCTTGAGATCTGGGATTGAATCTCTCTGTGACACTGAAGTTACTTTGAAATGTTTCCCTGATAGTTACTGCTCTAGGGTTGTACTGCCAAAGTTCAGTTGTCAGGCACTGTCATATCTGTCTGCAGGCATTTTTGTTTCAGTGAGGCAGAGAGAAAAAACTCTTCTTCTTATACTTTGACAGTGAAGTTGAACAGGAACCTGCTCAACTCCCAACTTTGAATCCTCTTCCCTCACTTTTGTTCTGTCTTCTTTGTATGCTGTTTTCTAAAGAATACAGGGAAGGCTTTAGATTGTGCCGAATCCCCAGTATATGTAAAGAAGCACTATCAGGAATATGTTTTGGGTGATTTCCTAGTTTTCTTAGTGCCTGTTATTAGTCTCTATTCTGGAAACAGGATCTACCGCATAACAAATAAGACATGCATAAGTGGAGTAGGAGGCAGCCCTGGTGTGAGTTACAATGATGAGCAGGGTGAAAAGGAGCATAGAGCCAAGCTGAGCAGCCACTTCATGGACTTTCTTGTGAGAAAAGTAGGTTCAAGAATATGAACTGAAAAAGGAAAAGTGGACCAATAAATAGAAAAAGCATGGAAGGCATTAAAGAGGATAGAGAAGTGATTCTCCCATGTTAGAATCACAGAATGGCCTGGGTTGGAAGGGACCTCTAACCCTTTGCCGTGGGCAGGGTCACCTGTCACTTGACCGGGTTCCTCAGAGCCCCATCCAACCTGGCCTTGAACACTTCCAGGAGTGGGACATTCATAGGTTCTCTGGGCACCTTTGCCAGTGCTTCAAAGTAAAGAATTTTATCCTAATATATATATATGTTCATTTTTCATGGCAATTTGAATTGGCATAACTTATCTCAGTTTTAGCTTGGTCAAGTTTCCAGATGACAGCTTTTAAATAGGCTTAAATACGCTGGAGAAAAAGAACCCCACAAATCCACACTGTTTAGAGAGTTTTCTTTGTGTGCCTAAGTTTTGCATGCTTTGGTAAATTGTAAACACATGGGATCAAGGCCAGTAGATAGGAAGTATCCACCTGGTTGATATAGCCTGTTTTCCTGCACTGGGATGCCTGGCACTTTCTGACTGAAGCCAAGTGGGTAGGAGGTGAAGTGCTGTTCCAAGTCAAGTTTTGGAAAGGCCAGAGCTTTAAGCTGGGGCCAGTGAATGGTGCTTGGGCCAGGGAGAGAGAGACTGCTGTGTCTCTCTTGGTAGCTGCAGAGGTGGTGCCACTTATCCTGGGTGCAGGGAGCCTGGGCAAAAGATGCTCAGCAAATTTGAAATTGTTTTGCCTTTCCTGTTTCTGAAGCACTGGGGTGGTTGGCCATGGGAAGTCTCTGCTGGGCTTAGATGAATTCATATCTCATTACCTCAGGAAGAACTGTAGGTTCCTCACTGAGGTACTTTGGGCACAAAAAATTAGTTGGTCTCAGGCACTTGGTTACACATACACTGGGAAATTATTACTTTATTTTTTTTAAGGAATGTAGAAATTTTCTGATGTTGATTTAGGTCACTATAGAAGAGTTACAACGTGACACTGTCCATAGCATTAGTGGTGTTGGTAGCAGATGAGCTATGAGGGTTCTGCTGCATCTCAATACCACCATGCACAGAGTAAGCTGTTCTGGAGAGAAGCTTAATGACTAAGAAATTTTAAGTAGAACAAAGCTGAACAAGAAAAGAGTGTATTGAACAAATTTTTTTTTAATTTTTCTCAGCAAATTGCACAAATAGGTTTGTTCAGGTTAATAAAAAAGCAGAGTTATGTATTCAGTATAGAGTTCTGGATTAAAGAAACAGTCTTTGTGAAAAAATTGTGGATTGAATGCCAGGCAAAAGTGCCAAACTTGAGTACAGTTTTCTTGCACATAATTTGTGTATTTGTCTTATGAAACTGGCCTGCTCAGCTGCTTGGCATTTTGATGGCACTTGGATTAGTCGTGGAGGGAAGTCAGCCTTTGGACATTATATTTCAGCAGCTGGTTTATTTTGTACATGAGACATTGCTATGTTTTGGTTGATGGAGAGCCCACCAGTGGAATGCTGTTACATCATGAGGCATAACTTCAATTAGTATCAGCTTCTAGAAGGGCATTTGAATTAAATATTAACATTTTTCTGCTTTGAGTAAGTAAACAAAGGACTCTGTTTTAAACTCCCTTCTCTGCAAGAATGGATAAAATGGGAACATATATTTAGAACAGCAAAACAGAAAAAACAGTTTGACTACTCAATTTTCTGCTTTGATTTAGAGAGCTCAAAAAGAGGTTGATGTTTTTGACTTTTCTAAAATTAAATCTAAAAAAATTAGGAAAGATGACTTTAACCTTTTTATTTTGCTGGGGGTGCTGTATAATGTGGGGTATGGAAAAAGGTTAAACTCTGTACAGGTTCTTTCACAAGGAGAGTCAGGAACATGGCAGTTTTTCACAAACTCATCTGTTTTTCCTTCCAACATGTTCTAAATTATGAGAATAAATGCAGAGCCTCTTCACAGTTTGAGTTTTGCTTTCTTGGCACTGTGTGGTTGACATCCTATTAAACTTCTTATGGTCTGTGACTTCAGTCTTTACTTTTGTTGGACAAGCTGCGTAATCAAAGTCTATTGCTGGGGTAGTAAAACTCTGCTTTTCCAAAATAGATAGCTAATATGTGATGGGGTGGGGGGAGAGTTAATTACAGATTGTAAAACAAAAAGGAATATTTTTCCTGTGCTTCTCTGATGAGCATGTTTAAAATACATCAGACCTTTTCTGTTATCCTGTCTTAATCAAAGTGCTATTTTGTGTTAATGAAGTAAATTTTAGTTAAGATGCCTTCTGTCTGTACAGAAAAGCAGCAATGCAGTTATACAGATGCTGAAGAGTCCAGTTCTCAGCCACAACTTTGGACTTTTATTTTTTGCAACTTGGAGTTGTCTTGTTCTTGCAGTCTCTTGACTCCAGGCTCTGTGTTACACTGTGGAATTCTTCATGAGTATGCCTGTAGACATGTTTTTGTGTCTTAGTGTCTATAAAATGGGAATATTACCAGTTCTTTACCTGCAGAGGTCTATAACTCTGTTTCCTTACTCAATTGTATGTCCCTTAGATTTGGTAATAATGGGAGGGGTGGACAGAATGTAAAAAGTACAGCTAATTGCAGGTGATAGTAAGCTGCATAAATAGAGATGTATTCTCTCTGTACTGAGAATGTAGATGCTAGAGGGCCTACGAGATGAATATTAGATGGCTAAACAGGCTTTCATTTCAATTTGAAAAATGACAGTTATATAAATAATAAAATTATTGTTCTAAAATGTAATTTGCTTATAATCTAAAATTATTGTTCCATTTATGTGATTAAGTACAAAGAATTTTTTTTATTATGCTGTTTTCATGGCAAAAATAATTGTCTTCTGATGAAAATATGTGTAACAAAGTTAAGTGACATCTACCTTCTATCTACCTTCTAAAATAAGACCTTAGCATTGCATAAGTTTAACACTTCATTTCTTTTGCTTATTTGGAAGAATTTTGTATTGTTTGTAGAATTGCTTAAAGGTTATCTTAATTGTTTCTTTTCAGTCATTATTTAACCTCCTGGAGTTTCGAAGACTGGTTTTGAATTTCAATCCTCCCGCAAATGCTCAAGACTTGCCCCGAAACCAAAAGGTAAAATGAAAAGCTGACTTTCCCTTGTGGCTAAAAGCATTTCTGTATTGTACTTGAATTTTGCACTCTGGCTCGTATTGTTCTCTAGCTCATATTAGCGTGGACTTTAGAGGCGCCAATTAGCATTTCTCTGAGCTTCCTGTTGTGGATCTTACATAAAGGACATCAGCTTCACAGTAGAGTATGGGGCAGGGTGTTGGGAGTGGCAGAGCGTTTCTCATGTGAATTTAACTTGTCTAGCAAATGTATTTTATTCCAGTTCCCTCACACTTATGATCTGAGATTAGGCATTTGGTTATTAGCTTGTATCTTCTGGCCTTTTCATAAATTTTCTCATGTGTATCTGATAGGACTGGGGACAGGAGGGCCTTGGCTCAGGTTTCTTCTGACTTCAGACTAGCAAGGGAATGGTCATGGACTGAGGGACAAACAAATCAATTTTAATTCCTTCATGGACACCCTTTGAGGAGAGATACATGTGGTTTCTATGCTATGAATTGGAAAGGTAGACATAGGAAAAAGAAGTGGCTGTATGAAGCATGAAGACATTTGGCACAGTTATTTTTAGCAATGGCTTAAAAAGCAGTGAATTTTTGCATCTCCTGACATTAGAGTCATAGAATAGTTTAGGTTGAAAGGAACCATAAAGGTCATGCCCTACCAAAGAGTTGTACTGATCTTTTTTATTTTTAAATTGACTTTCTGTCCAGTATATAATTATTCATCATACAGTTTGTTTTAGTAATATCTGCTTTACCTTCATTTTTCAGGGTGTAAAAAGCAGTTGGTATGTAAGGGGTGGTATGAAATAGATAATAACAAGCTGTTGTCTTGAAAAACATCTTGCCCAAGTATTGACACTTGCAGCTGAATGCCTTTAGCAGTTTCAAAGTACTGTTTTTTAGAAATGTTGTCCATGACAGACAATATTAAAGCTGTGTGAAATGGTGTGATGCCAGGCAAGTATATGGATTTTTGCAGAAACCTTGCTTTCTGTAGGTCTGCTGGCAAGAATCACTGCAGTAGTTTGTATCCTCTCCTTTGTTAACTTAAAACTCTAGTATGAAATAACATTATTAATTGGTGTACTCATCTGTCTTATCTACAGCTGAAAAAGAACTGGGCCAATTTAGGAAAAGGGATTGCTTTACTCGTTGGAACTTAGACAAATAGAAGAAATAAGCGTAGGTGCCCCCAGTTATGGTGCTTTTATTTCTTTATAAATGAAGAAAAGTAGAGGCAAATTGATTGTAAGTTGTAATATAAGTTACTAG
>VYZS01066721.1:31555-49663 GCA_013400695.1 Neodrepanis coruscans | reverse complement strand
GAATATGTTGAAATTCCTTGGAAATGAGTGACTGAACTCAACTCAACAGAATTGGTCCAGAGCTGTCATCCCCCATGGATGCTTATCTCTGCTAGTGAAGCCTGCTGAGTTATTTTGTGGTTGAAAGACCAGGTAAGGCTCTGAGTGGCATAATTCATCCTTCCATTCAGAAGGGTACTTATGAAAGCACACTGGATCAAATCTGGGTGTCACCTTTTGAGGGCAAACCTTATTTGGGCAAACATCCAACCAAAAGCATTTGGCTAACAGAATGTTTTTTATGAATACATGTGTGCATATATACTATATGAGTAGTATACTTATTTTTCATTAGAGTCATGCCAATACTCCATAGCTGATGTTGTAATTGTTGNATCAAATGGCCTACATTTATCTCCAGTGACATGCATGCAATCCCAAAAGTGCCAACAGAAGTTGCATTGATAGAAATGCAGAACAGAATTTGTCACTGGGAAGTAGCTTTTCACTGGATTTCTCTCTCATGAATTTTGGGCTAGAACAGGCTCAGGCATTGGACAGGCTAGAGTCTGTAGTAAGTCACTCAGCCTTTTCCCCCCAAATTATTAATTTGGTTTAAGAAGACAATTTACCCTCCAGTGTTTTACCGGGAGCTGATGCCAATCAACTCAATCAAAAGTAGGAGACCACTTTGGAAAAGGACCAAACTTGGAGCTGTAACTGAAGGTAAGAAACAGGGGAGAAGCACCTTCTAATATGAATAGATCACTACACCTCACTAACACTTCTTTACTTCTTCCCTACCCTTTCAAACAGGAAAACACAATGTAACATATTTTGTTAGGAAAGAAATGTTTTAGAAAAGACTTTGCTACAGATACAAAACATAAGTATACTCCGTACTGCTCAGATGCATTTCTGTTTTAAGGCAGCAATTGTCTATGAGCCTCTAGTGTATTCAAGGCTGTAGTGTATTTGCTTCCCAAGGAAGTACATAAATGCATCTCCCATTTTATTACTACAAGCCCTTGTGAAAAGTCCCACTCTGGCCAGCCCCCCTTTGGTACTGGAAGGCTGCTATAAAGTGTCTCCAGAGCCTTCTCTTCTCCGGGCTGATGCTTTTTATTCCTTTTGAGTGGCAAGTAGTTTTAATCAGTGAGAGCTGGAGGGTTTCCTTAGTATAATTCTGTCAGAAGGGTCACAGATTTAGGCACACTGAAGGTCTGGTTACGTTTAAAATTATTTGGGTGCTTCTGATTTTGGACTGAACTCAACATTCCTTCTAAGAGTACATTTTGTACCCTCTCTCTTTGGGATTTGTTTTNCACCCTCACAGTAAAGAATTCTTCTTAATATCTAATCTGAACTTAACACTTCTTTACTTCTTCCCTACCCTTTCAAACAGGAAAACACAATGTAACATATTTTGTTAGGAAGGAAATGTTTTAGAAAAGACTTTGCTACAGATACAAAACATAAGTATACTCCGTACTGCTCAGATGCATTTCTGTTTTAAGGCAGCAATTGTCTATGAGCCTCTAGTGTATTCAAGGCTGTAGTGTATTTGCTTCCCAAGGAAGTACATAAATGCAACTCCCATTTTATTACTACAAGCCCTTGTGAAAAGTCCCACTCTGGCCAGCCCCCCTTTGGTACTGGAAGGCTGCTATAAAGTGTCTCCAGAGCCTTCTCTTCTCCGGGCTGATGCTTTTTATTCCTTTTGAGTGGCAAGTAGTTTTAATCAGTGAGAGCTGGAGGGTTTCCTTAGTATAATTCTGTCAGAAGGGTCACAGATTTAGGCACACTGAAGGTCTGGTTACGTTTAAAATTATTTGGGTGCTTCTGATTTTGGACTGAACTCAACATTCCTTCTAAGAGTACATTTTGTACCCTCTCTCTTTGGGATTTGTTTTCAGTACTAAGAGAGGCAGAAGATGCTAGTGTAATACTTACTAAAGGCAAAAGATTCATTCCCCCACCATGTGAATGATCCAGTGTTGATCAGGTAGCTCAAGGTCGACTGAATCAATCAGTTTGGGGTGGATAAGAAGTGAGGGTGCTGATGGTATGTGGGTTATTACTCAACTCTCCCTTGGATGAAAAAGAAATCAGAAGAGGAAAAATGCTTTCCACTTGGCCTCTTTGATCTTAAAGGGAAATCTCATTCATTTAGAAAGTTAATTAAATGCTACTCCTCCCTGTTAGCTTACTGTGAACTTCAGCTGTTTTTGAAGGTAACTAACAGCATAGGACAGAAGTGGGCATAGTGAAAGCATGGCAGATACTGAGAAAGTGTCCCCAGAGCAGCTCTTGCAAAACACCTATAACTATTTCCCTTATAAGAGACTATTAACCTGGGTTTTCTGAGATGAGGTATTTCAGCTTGAAATACCATAATACAATTTATAGACTGGTGTACTGTACTGGTACATTCTCATGATTTACAAGTTGTGCCTGCTAGTCCTCTGCAAGAGATCACTGTAGGAGAACCTTGCTAATGCACACACCCCAGACACACACACGAACACACTCAGTAGCTGTTCTCTCCTTGCTGATCAGCAGTCACTGAGGTTGTGGTCCTGCATTCCTTNTATATTGTAGAAGTTTGCAGTTCTGTCTGGAAAATATCTAAAACAACCAATGCTTTGCTACACAGGTAGCAGATTTTCCAGGAGGAAGAGTCCTAGTGGGGACTTTATGAGAACATATGGGCTACTGTAATACCTAAGCTCAATCTAACACAGAGCATTTAAGAGGGATGCTTGAAGTGTGGCTGCATGACTATGAAATTTTGCAGCCCAAAGAAGGCTCGAGTACTAATAAAGTTAGCATGAGAAGTGAAAAAAAGAGCGGCTCTATGGGCTGAACTGGATATAAGTTCTCACACATGATGGGATATTGGTAGTTCTTTTGTTTGTGCAATGTTATTGCTGCTGCAAAAGGACATTTTTAAAACATGCTTTTCTTAAAAGGAATTACAGCTAAACTAATCAAATGGCCTACATTTTTCTCCAGTGACATGCATGCAATCCCAAAAGTGCCAACAGAAGTTGCATTGATAGAAATGCAGAACAGAATTTGTCACTGGGAAGTAGCTTTTCACTGGATTTCTCTCTCATGAATTTTGGGCTAGAACAGGCTCAGGCATTGGACAGGCTAGAGTCTGTAGTAAGNTCAACGAACTGCAACAAAATGAACTTTAAAAAGGAATAATTTCAACAAGGTGGTAACTAATCCAAGGAACTCATTTCCACAGGACAGCATGGGGGTCACCTAGGAATTAATAAGATAGATCTTTAAAGGACAATGGGAATTATCTGCCACAATACAGGTTTTTTTTTATTTGGGGTACAAACTTAAAGGCATAAATTATTATGTTTTTAGGTTATAAACNCTTAAAGGCATAAATTATTATGTCTTTAGGTTATAAACAAATAAATATTTTATTAGTATTTATGTTTTTTTTTTAATCTGTACAAATAGTTAATGAGGATTATAACAAATTTTCTCCCTTAGGCTTACTGCTTTGTAATTATCTGTCATGGGTCTTTCATTTTTATTCAAATAATTTGCAACTGGCCACAGTTACAGTACTGTGTCTCTGAGACAGAGTCAGAGTCAGAGACAGAGTACTGGGAGAGACAGATCACAGGGCTGATCTGCTCTGGCCAATCCTACATTTCCAATTCAATTCACAAGCCTCAGCAGCAGTAAGAGAAGGCACTTACTTCTGATTTACTCTAGTGCTTCCTGTATTGCACCTTTGCCTTGCAGAGAGGCCTTGATTTGTAAGCCTGAATTTATGTTCTATTTAATGCCCTTTTCCATTACCAAAGCAATATAAAAAGCGCTATAGGGAAAATAAGAATCAAGCTCAAGGAATGCAGGATATTGCATGTTTCATCAGAAGGATGTGTGCTACAGTCTGCGTTTTCTCATCTGTATCATTTTGTCAGGTGTTTGGAAGGAAGCCTTTCAAGCATAGTAAGACAGATTCACTAAAACACTGTCAACAAAGGTTTCCAGATTACTGGGGTTGCTATTGTTTCTGCTAAAGAATATTGTAGAAATACATGAAGCTTGAATATACATGTAACATTTTGATATTGTAGTTGTTTCCAAGTAGCAGATAAGTATTTCAAAGATGGGAGGAAACATTACTAAAAAGAATTTAACATTTTAAAAGATAAAGGGGGCTGTTTGAGCTCCTAAATTCAGTGACCTGACAAGAACTTCCAGCTACATTTTCAGTCATGCTGCACGTTACTCCATGTTTTACAAAATCAAATCTCAAAGTTCAACAAAATCAGTTTATATTTCAGGCAGTCATTCCTGAAGACCTTGGCCTAAAGTCTTTGACAATTGTTTTAGCATTCAATCTAGTATGCCTTAGCTTTACTTGAAGATTTTTTTTTAATTGACACTCTTCATTCATTCACAACTAGTCTTTAACTCACTTCAAATTCTTAGACCTCATAAAAAGTTTGCATTTCAAAGATGATGCTTCTTTGATTTAGGGAAGGATGAAAACTGAAGGACTAAAATTTGGATAGGATTTGTCTCTCTAAACACCATATTACTTGGATTTTGGTGTAGGTAAACCCAGATTCTTATTTCCTGTTTACTGGCTTGTCTTTTCTGGTATCAGAATATTCCAGAATATGCTACATCTTGACTATAGGTCACCAGAGTTACAATGGTAAATTAAACAGCTTTTTCCCAGACCTCAGATAACAAATGAGCAGCTACATATTTTAAAGCTGGGTAAAATTTTTCACTAGTTCCTCATATGGGAGAACACTCTTTGATACTGAAGATCTCAGAAAAAAATCCTCCTTTCCCCAGAGAAGAACCTTCAATCCTTTTGTCTAGGTGCATCTTCCCCATTTTCTTTACACCGTGGTCTTTGGAACCTTTGTTTTCCATATAGTTTTAGTGTTTCTTTAAATGGCAAATATTGGTTCTCCCTCTACATCTTGGGCTTTAGTCTTTTCACTTCTCAGTTTACGTGCCGGCATTGCTTTTACCAGTGTAGTTATAACAACAATATTTGCTAACTAACTTGTGCTCATTCTCCAGCTCCTTGAGCTACTCAAGCAAATTGGTCACAAAGAAAGATGTTACTATGTAAGAGACTCATTTGCTCTGGGACTCACTTCAAACTTCATACTGCAGCCGAGAATCAGGGCCTCAGTGTTTAGGGTCTGCTGAATAATACCTTGCAGGCTACAGAAAGATTCTGAGATTGAACCACCTGTCAGTTTTTTTCCCCAGATAAATTGTAATGGAACAGGCATAGAACATATTGATGAAAGTACCTGTATTGAGTCACAGACATCTGATAGAGAAGCTGCAAGTGTAAAGAACATACAAAATTGTATGTGGAGATCTATCAAGTCAATAGTTGGAAGGTTGTCCAGCATAAAAGAATGTCTCATGTGAAATGCTCAATGTTTGCAAACAAAGTTTTGTAAACTTAAGAAAGCTTAATTTAAATAGAAAAACAAGTAAAAGCTAAACTAGCAATTTTTCTTTTTTTTTTCTTTTTGCATATTTTTGTTAGGTGCTTCTTCTCTGCCTAAAATATGAAGTCCAGAGTGCAATTGGTATAAGTCCTCACTATGGATTTCAAGCAAGCGAGTGTCAGACGCTGATCCAACTGAACTAAGGACCTATGTACTTTGGGAGTTGGCTTTGGGGGAAAAATTCTTACACGGACACACAGAAGACAACTAGGGAGAACACCAGTCCAAACACAATAAAACAAAATACGAAACACCGACATATATATGCAGATCAGGAATCAATCTTTCACACTGATCCTACATTCCGTGCATAGCTTTGTATATGCAGAGAATGAGGGATGTGGCCCTTCCATTAGACGTTTTTGCAGATGAAGGGAAGATTATTTGCAATGGTAACATTTTAAGTTATTTTGGCATCAGCACAAATTACCAGGGGCAGGATCAGATTCCCACACAAATATGGAAGCTCTCTAGCGAGCAAGGCAGGGATGAGAGAACAATACAGCAGATTAATTCTTGTCCAGTGACCAAAAAGAAGGGAAATCCTAGTTATTACACACTTCCAAATCTTTCATTACTTTTTTCAAATAAGAAGAAAGACTACAGATTATATCACCTCCCAAACCAGGGAAACATTGCTAGGAAAATCTCTTTCTCAAAAGGAACCATCCTTCAGCAGAAATAAATTCTGAGATGGAACCAAAAAAGAAACAACAGAAGCTTGGTAAGAGCCAAAAAGAGAACCATGTAATTCAAAAAACAAAGTAGCAGTTCCAATGATACTGCAGGATGCACAAACACTAGTAGATAATCTCACAGATGACTTCACAGAGCCCCTCATCGACCCAGGTAATTCTTGATTCCATTAGAAAAGAGAGAGAATAATACTAGAAAAGAAAATTAAGAAACATCCTTCCTCTTTTTTAAAATAAAAATCAAGATGCAACTTTTTTTATTTTTTTTTGCAAAGATTGTGGGAACTAACCCTTCTCTTGTACCTAGATCCATAGGTTGCAACCTCTGATATCTTTGATTTTCCTCTGTGTTTCTCTTTGCCTTCTGTGAAAGTCCCTCTTGATTGTGCTGAGGCCCTGTGCTCAGCGAAGACACTGAATAAATTACAAAAAAGCCACCGTTGCTCGTTGTCTGAATCTTCTTGGTTTCTGCTATAAGGTGGTGGTGGTGGTACGAGAAAAGCAGCGGGGAGGGTGCACCAGAGAGCATGGGATGGAGCAGAATCCAGGTGAGGAACCTCTGATTCTTTTTCCTCACCTTGCAGGGACTCCACACTATCCAAGCCACACTGCCTCGCATTCCCCTCAGCCCTTTTGTGTGTTTGTGGATGCGTGTGTGTGAGAAAGCAGACACGTGGTGGAAACCAGCAGGGCCTTGTATCCTCTGGTTGCTGCTCAACCAGAAGCAAAATATTCCACAGTTCTAACTGGATACTGTGAAGTCCAAAAGCGGTCAGCAATGTGAATCATGTCCATTGAAACACTGCAAGCGGTGTACTTATAATGACAGTAGGCCTTGTAGATTTGTAATATATTTTGTTTTGTTTGTTTTTTTTGTAGTGCTCTTCACAAGTGAGAAAAAAGATTTTTTTTGTGGTTTTTTTATTATTTTTCTGTCTGTTTTTTTAAATTTTTTTGTGTTTTTTTTTTTTGTTGTTTGCTTTTTGTAGTAAAGAAGGGTTGTATTTAGAGGCCAGTAGCTAGAGATCCAACCAGTGGAGCTCATGAAGCACTACCTGGCCTTAAGGCCACCATCCAAGGGAGGTTGGGAAAATTATTATTCACCCAGCCTCCGGAAATGTAATGTACCAGCAGGCAAAAAACAGTTCTTCATGTAGTACAAAAACAACAAAACAAAATGAACCCAAAAAAAGGAGGAAAATAAAGGTAAAAATGAAACAAAAATAATTTCTTAAATTCTAGTGCCATAGCTTTTTTTTTTTCTTGTTTCTATTTTTGTTGTTCATAACAAAGAAAGAGAGATTCTACTTATCCGTCTGACACATGCATCCTCATGTGGTCGTTGAAATGCTCAATTTGGTCAAACTTAGCTGGACAGACAGAGCAGACGTACGTGGTCCCCTCCGTGCAGGCCACCACCCCGGCGGGGACAGCCCTTGCGCCGGTGCCGGTGGCTCCAGGCGTGCCATTGGTGGCACTGTGCAGAGCCACATGCCTCTCCAGCAGGGTCTTGTGGGAGAACTTCTTCTTGCAGATGTAGCACTCGTAGGACTTCTCCCCGCGGTGGAGACGCATGTGCACATTAAGGGAGCTCTTCTGGGTGAAGCGCTTGTTGCAGATACTACACTGGTACGCCCTCACGCCAGTGTGCGTCACCATGTGTTTGATTAGGTAATCCTTTAAAGAGAAGGAGCGCCAACAGATGCTGCATTGGTGGGGTTTCTCACCTGCCCATTACCAATAAGAGAGAGAAAGAAAAACAGAAAAAAAACAGAAAAAAAAAGATAATAAAATTAAACCAGTCCAGTAGAATGCTTTGCAATAAACTAGAGGTAAATCTCACGTGAGCCTTTGGAGAGATGCTCTGTCTAACAAAGAGCAATTCTGTTAATAAGTGTGTCTTGATACACAACATTTTTTGCCATCAGAAGTTTCAAAATGCTTTACAAAGGGGGCTGTAGGGATTCTCAATTCACACACAGTAAAAAGAAGCTCGGGTGATTTCTCTGAGTTCACATGGTAGACACTGACAAAGACAGGACTAGAGTTAAAAGGTCCTGAAATCTACACCCAGTTTCAATGGCACAGCTTCTCCTGCCTGCGCTTCTCATGTTATTTCTAGACAGGTCTTAGCCAGGTTACTTTATCTTCCAGTGCCTCCATTTCCCTGTATGCAACCTACATGCAATAAAAACATGGACAAAGCTAGTGATTACTAGATAGCTGACCTGTAACACATTTATTTTGGTCAACTTGCTTTAAGTTTCTCTGAAGAGAAATACCAGATATTGCCAAAGGAATCTGGTGCTTTATAAGAGGTCTACATTTGTTGCCCCCTTTTTTTCTGGTCAAATCTCTTAACTAAAGCATGAATAAGAGCAACTGAAAACGGAATCTCACTACATAGAATTGCCTAGGCTGGTCAGCACCATATCAAAGGCAACCTAGCAGTTAAACTTCCAGTGTAAGAGACAGGAAATTTAAATTATTTGACTGCCAATTAAATAAAACACCTTATGAGGTAGATAAAATACTTAGGTAATCTACCAAATTGCCTTGTGAGTCCAGGACTGTTGTAAAACTTGTTATAGTAACTTGTATAACTGAACTCTGATCATGAAGTCTGACAAACCAGTGACTACAAGGATGAACTTGTAAAATTACTTAGCTGAGCATATATGATTAGTTTACTTTGGCTACTCTGAAATCCTCCTCCTGCTCAGAGTTCTTCTACTAGATAATGCCACAATCTCATGTTTCATGGTATCAAGCAACGCTTTCATGATACGTTGCTGCACTGATAATGGAGACAATAACCAACACCCTGAATGCCCCATCAAAAGCTGCTTTTTAATTTGTTTTCTGAATCCCTTGTGGTGCATTTCAGGTGTGGTAATTCATCATCCTCAAAGCTGTCAGGCAGAGAGATAGACCTGTAACAAGCAAAATGATCCTCTGTTTCACTGATTGAAAAAATTATTTTCCTGTGGTTATTCTGCAATTTCCCCTCTAGCAGAGACTTTTTTCCCCCTGCCCCAGACATCCTGCTTCCTCCTTTTTGCAGTCTGTCTGGCACTGTTTTAAATCCCAAAGAGTCAATCTTCAGAGACCATGACATGCCTGTGGTAATATATAATTTACTCTTTGTATAGTGAGATTACAATATGCTACTTACATTCAATTTTAAGGGGAGATAATTAATATGGATTGGATATGAAGGACCTACTTTTTTATCTCCCTGAGTCTCTGTTCCTTTTTATTTCATGGTTTGCATGTATGATGGTGACATACATGAATGAAATACACTTGCTGCTATTCCTTGCACTCATTATGAGTTTGTCCCTATTTGGTGAAAGACACTTGGTCAAAACACTGAATCCTTACTGTCCTGATGGCTTTGCCAAAAACAGTAGTGTGTTGAGTGTAGACAGGCCAATATGTTTGACACGTTATGTGGAAAATGATAGTGTGTCAGAATAACATGTGATTAACTTACAAGAGACTGATCATATTTACGGTGCTCGTTTTTGCCTTGGGCAATATATGTCCCAGAGTTTGTAATAAGTTGGTCTCCTCCATACTAGACTCTGTTAAGAGTGTGCTATAAAAACACCTTAATTTTTGCCTGCATATATTTCTAAGATACACTGGGTTCTGGCCTTCCAATCATAGCTTCAAAACCTTCCTGGGATTTCTCCTCTCCTAAGAATCTCAAAACTTTTTAGTGTTTCTTTTTGTATGCAAATACATGTGATTCCTCGGTGAGCACTGTAGATTCTATATTCCCGTGATTCTTCATCTAGAAGTCAGAGAAGACTGCTCACTGAATTAAATGTGCATGTTCCTCCTTTTGCTTCTTTATTTTCTATTTGATCAGTGTTAGACAGCAATGTGGGACAGTTAGAATTATAGAATCACAGCATATCCTGAGTTGGAAGGGGAAGAAGGAATGTCAGTGCCCAGCCATGGTCCCGTTGGCATACCTTTTCCAGCCTCAGTGTTCCTGGAGCTATAGGTTCTGTGGCTCTTTGAACCCGAACCCTAACCATAATGGATGCTTGGTGCCGACACTGAGGTCACAGAATCCCAGAATATTCTGAGTAGGAAGGGATACACAAAGGATCATCAAAGTTTACCTCCTGGTCCTGCACAGGACCACCCCAAGAATCATACCATGTGCTCGAGAGTGTTGTCCAAGTGCTTCTCAAACTCTGGAAGGATGGTGCCATGACTACTTCACTTGGGAGCCTGTGAAGCCCAACCACCCTGTGGATGAAGAACCTTTTTCTAATACCTATCCTAAATCTACCCTGAGACAGCTTCATGCCATTCCTTCATGTGCTATCACTGGTCACCATAAGGAAGAGATGAGTTCCTGCCTCAGCCTCTCCCCTTGTGAGAAAGCTGTAGACCACAAGGAGGTCTCCCCTCAATCTCCTCTTCTCTAGGCTGAATGAGCCAAGTGATCTCAGCTTCTCCTCATACGACTTCCCCTCATCCCATCACCATGGGTGCCCTTGTTTTGTGGATTTTTTTCAGAGCCACTTCACCTAGCTTCTTTTAACACCCTGACAGTGGGAAAAGCTGTCTCCTCTCCATTTTTGTAATGATCCTGTCCAGCACTAGACAAGGTAGCAGACATGCTTTCTTTGCGGCTGCACATATAAAGATTATTTTCAGAAGAGTTTCCTGAAGCTCAGCCCTCTCTTGGCTAAGGTGCAATTATTCTCTCAGACATTCCTGGAGCCAGTTTGTTCCTAAACAAATTTTGAAATAATTTATCTATCCAAATCTCTCTTTGCTGCAACAGATCATTATTTTGGGCATTTTCAGATCCACACAGATAAAATATTAATGAATGATTGGTGGTGCCTATCAGTTTCCTTGGTTGGCATTACTGGTAATAGCTAGGAATGTTTTAAGGTCAGGTCTTCCAGTACTATTCTTTATCTGACTCCAAATACCAAATGCAGTGCACAGCTTGGGGATAGGGGAAATAAAGCATCTTATCTCAGCAAAGGTACTTGTGACATAGGCTTTCTTTTAGGATAGGGATGCAAGGAGATATATTTGACTGTCTTCTGAAGGGGATATTTTTCTGAATAATACAACATTATCTATGTAATATTTTAGCTACTCATCCCCAACAGAAAGGGGAATCTTGGGATTCAGGACTCTTTATCCTTGCAATTATACATTTTGTAACAGTTCTGAGAAGTTTATCTTTTTGTATATGTACATGTACATGTCTGCTTTAGATGTCTAGAGGAGTTTTTCATTTAAATTGTAAATATAGGAAAATTGAAGTTAAAAGTTTACATATGTACACGGAATTGAAGTCTTTTGCATACAACTGAGAGGTGTGACCTACATTCCTCCCATACTTTGGGCAATTTTTCCAGGTTCTGCTTCATGTATCACAAACTCAGCATTTATTTTAAGATCTGATGTTAACAAAACCACTGCTTGGTGAAAGAAATATTTACTCCTTCTCTAAACTAGAATTTCTCTCTGATGTCAGAAAGAGCCAAGGGCTAAAGAAAGCAAAATTTAGTCCTGAACCCATAATAGCTCCTCCACGTAAGATACAAATATCTCCTTACTGTGAAGTCTCATAACTTGACAAAGCTAGAAAAGGCAGTTTTGGATCAGTAGAAAATACAGTTATTTATATTGTCTTAATAGAACATAAACCTATACCAAAGCAGCTGCATTTTTTAACAAAAAGGTGCTGATGTGGTTTTCTATTGTGTTCTACGTATGTTATTATAACATTGTCTCACTGAACCCTGTTTCTGTACTCATAGCTAGTCAATTATCTGACTTACCAAGAGACAAGGGATTATAGCAATCAGCTTCAATGTAGTAGAGAAAGATTTCTTTCCTTCCTTCTTTGTTTCCTGACAAAACTCCAGATTTACTTTCTTATAGGAATACGTGAGATCTAGAAAGAAGGTGGTAGTGTGTGTAACATCTAGTTCTGGACCTACTGCTGCAGCTTCACCAGTACAGAATTTGTCCTAACCTCATGCCAATCATCATCACCTAAGCTTAAGCCCCCATAGCTTTAAAACCTACAGGGGGATGTCCTTCATTAGAAGATATACTTTTTCTTATTGGTTATTACAGTTTCCTCATGCAACTTCCACTTAATATTGCCTGGTCAGCTTGCAGGATACAACAAATGCTTACCATTTCCTTGGACAGATGCAGGACACATTTTACTCCAAGCAAAATGAGCTTGTTTCTGCAGTTAGGCCCCTACATAAGATCTGTATGTTTCTGCAGGGGCTCAACTTCAGCACAGTAAGCTTGGAAAGTGCAGTGATACCAGCTTCCTGGATAACCCCACTCTCCTGATTGTGCTGAGGGCTGGCACATTGGCAAACAGAATCTAAGTCCATAGTTGTGAAGGACTTTCCCTGGCTTTGTATGTAAGCCAAAGGGAAGTACTCTTACCTGTGTGTACAAACATGTGCTTGACGTAGTTCTGTTTGGCGGTGAAAGTCTTGTTACAGAGAGTGCACTCGTAAGGCTTTTTTTCGCCTTGCCCACCTGCTGTGCTGTGGCCTGCAGATGGGGCCAAGGGCTGTGGGGCTGGCAGCTGGGCAGTAAAGGTTGACAGGCCAGGCTGGGACACTGTCACAAACTGTGTCTGTTGGCCAGCTAAAGGCTGGGGCAGGCTGAAGAGAAAAGGCTTAGGGCCACTGCCAGCAGACTGTGTGGTGAAAAGGGCAGGCAGGTAGGTATTGCCAGCTGTGCCAATGACCTGAGTGTTGCTGGTCAGAGTCAGTGGCATCCTCAGATTGCTGGTGAGGGTTTCTGTCTGTCGTAAGTAGATCTGTGTGGTTGGCAATGGTTGGGCAACAGTTGTGTTGACAGAAGGCTGTAAAGCCCCCTTTTCGGTGCTGTTATTGACTGTGAGCACTTTGCTGTCCATTTCAACGTCATTGCTTCTCTCTGGTGAGGAAGAGTTGGCATCTACATGTGGCTGCTGCTGCTGCGGCTGAGTGCCATCAGCAGGGATGTCATTTTGATCTGCTTGAGAAGGTTCTTGCTGCCCATCCCGGCCCAGACCAGCCATAAACTGCTGCTCCATGGAATCAGGCTCAGTGCCAATGGAGGAACTGACGCCTGAGTCAAAACTCTCCCCTTTGGGCTCACTCTCAGTGCCTTCTGCTTGGTCAGTGTCCTCAGTGCATTCCTCAGACTCATTGCGTTCAAGGATCTGCACCCTCTGTTGGCCATAGTAGTCATAGTCATCCTCCATCTCCTGCTTAATATGGATGTTGCCCATCAGGGTTTGAATTCGGACAGGGCGTGGTTGTTTGCGGCAGTGTGTGGTCTCTGGAGTGGTGGAGAGGTACCGCTCCATCTGTTGTGACCGTTCATGGATCCGGGTAATCCAGCTGGGGTCTTCTATGTGATGGTCCCTGGGGAGCCCCAGGGCTGTTTCGTGGTGGCTGACCACAGCTCCACTGTAAAAGGAGCGCTCTCCACTGCCATTTTGCATGGAACAGGCATAGAGAGCTGAATAGATCCTGTCCACACTGTGCTGTGAATGGCTCTGCAGGTAGCCAGACTCTGTGTCAGTGCTCTGCCCCGAGGTGCCTGATTCAGGTGTTCCCCTGGGTGTCTCTTGGCCAGAATCCTGAATCACCGGGTAGACCTCTCCCACATTTTGCGAGACAATCCTTGTGCACTCATCAATCACAGTCTTGATCTGCAGGATGCTGGCAGCCGTGAGGATTTGGAGGGCCTCTGACTGTGAAACCCGCAGCACCCCGCTGTACATGAAGTCAATGAGCTTTTGCACCGACTGGACTGACACCACTGAGGGGATCTCGATGTCACTGTAGCCCAGCAGCAATTTGTCCTGGAAAAAGGGGCTGCCAGCCGCCAGCACACAACGGTGGGCGCGTAGCATGCTCCCGTGGATGCGGACCGTCACGTCACAGAAGTGGCCACGGTTGCGCTGCTCGTTGAGAGTCTCGAGCACAGAATTGCTGAAGTTGTGAAGGTTGATGCTATGAATGCGCTCTGTCATCCCCTTGCAACTGATGTTACCTGCAGCAAAGCGGGTGACAAAAAAAGAAAAAAAAAAAATAGACTGAGACTTGTCCTTTGCAGGGCCATAGTCAGAGCATTGGCAAAGGCAACTTCCCTGAGTAAAAACCACGTACAAAGGCATGGTAAGATGACATTCTTTTTTGTAAGGTTAGAAGTAAACTTCACTACTCATTTGCAGAAGCTCAAGTTCTGAACTCTTAGACAAAATCACACTCCTGGGCCTTGGACTTCCATCAGTTTAAATGGTTTTAAAAAGCTTAGAGCCATCAAATTGTAAACACTGAGCACATGGATTAAAGTTGGATTTTAAGATGTTTGGATATGGACCTATGGTAGAAGAGATCAGAATCTTACTTTAATTACCCTAAATTGTTAATGCAAAGAGTATATATGAAAATGTGATTTCTGTCTAGATTGGTATTTTAAGTAATTTGGAGCCTATGTTTCACAGTACAGTTACTTGTATCAAAAAATTGGCAGTCACTCTGTAAAATCCAAATCTGGTTCAAGATTTAGGCTGTAAATGTTCCTAAAATCCCACACACAGTTTTGTCTGGGATTGTGGTTTAGAACATTTGCTACCCAATAGTGACAAACAGTCCCCTGAAAGAACCCAAAGCAAAAAGTTAACATGAGTTGTCCCCTTCATTTTTAGCATATCCCAAGTTCTGACTTGCAGCAGAATGCCATCATACAAAAACAAATGTTCTCCTGCTGTTATTTACTTGACAGAAACTGGAAAATTACAGACATTTACGCCAAGGAAGATTTTATCTTAGTTTGGCTGAGTAATCTAAATAGAGAACAGTTTAGAAAAGCATCTAACCAATTCGGGTACAGAGCCAATATAATCTTCAAAATTAACTTCTACAAGTGACTGAAAAGTAACTTCTTAATCTCTCAATACACTGTTCCCTATCTTCATTTTGCTTCCTTTGGTTTCAATGCTTTTCCATTTCCTTTCCTGTTCTTTACCATTTTTTCTTCTATTCAGATTTTCATAGGCAGAAAGGTGGTTTCACCTTTTAACTATGAAGAAGTAACTGCCTTTAGAATGGCAAAGAAATAAAACTGTATTAATAATTTTTTTTCTCTTAGCACTTGTAGCACATACATCACCTTGGTACCTAGAAAAGAGAAAAGTAATGCTAAATCACCACTACTAGTATGGGCATTTTGTCTTGAATATTTTTACCAAATTTACAACCCCTATTGCCACAATTACTTGTCGATGTGTGAGGATCCAAAAGGAAAATTCAGTAAGCAAGCATAAGCAAATTAAAATAGTTTATTGTCACTGTCTAACAGGAACATACAGAGCAAGTGAATAGCATTGAAAGCAGCTGAAAGGCATATACATACCTTTTAGCCCAACAATGTCTCTCTGCTCCACCCTAAGGAGTGCTTTACATCTCATACACAGGTAGTAGAACAGTACTCCCTGCAATTTACAGGAAAACGTGGCATCTTCCCTGCTCTGCCTTTTCCTTCCCATTTATTTACTCCTGACACCTCTATTCTGCTGGTTCAAAGAGAAACCACCTTGGACATAGGTGGTTATTTTAATTCTCTGAAGTAGCTGATGATAAAAGGGAAGCAAAAAGGTCAGGAACTGGAAATCACATTGGGGCCAGGCTGTCTGAGGAAGTCTGATGTTAATAGATGTAAACCAACCAGAACCAGAAGGGTACTAATTTCCATGTGTGATTAGCACGCTGCAGGGATGCTCACACAGTAGAAATGAGGAGAAAATCACTAACAGTACGATGGAGATTGTGAAATACATCTGTCTTGTTCATAAGATTAGCCAGGAAACCAGAATTTCTTCTTCTGATGAGATTGACCATAGGACTGGAAAAACATCTTAGGCATTCAAGTGTATTGCAACTATTATTACACAAAATAAAGTACAGAAGAGATGTATTTCCTCCTCCTTCTAGAGAGAGTAATTCTCCAGAGGCCTCCAGGGCAGCTTTCCTTCCCAACATGTCAGATCATACAAGAATCCAAAATGTGTTTACATAAAAAGCCAGAATCCTTGGCAAAAGTTTTGTACTGGTTGGGCAACAGAAGAGTAGAAAATTAATGATAAATAGGTGATACACCTTTTCAAGACCTACTGTAGGCCATAGCAAGTGATTGTATAGTTATCCATTTATCTCTCCCTTTGAGTAGTATCAGTGACTACTTGGTTTGATCCCAGGACTCCCTTTTCACAGAAACATATCTTTAAATTTATGTTCTACTCTGTCAAATGAGGTATCAGATAATAATAAGAAATATGCAGCAGTCCAACTCAATAACCCTACCTTGCATATGCCCAATGTGGAATATGCTACACATACCAGGGAGGCTACAGACAGGTCACAATTTGAGTAGGTGCAAAGAAATCTACTCTGTTCCCTATGCACCTCGGCAGATAAAATTAATTCAGCGAGTGAAACTCTGAAAAATGCATCCTCAGGATAATTCCTTCCAGAAAGCTGTGATTGCATCATGAGACTGGATGACTTCTTGGGAAAGTGAATTCTGCCACTTACCTACAAATCATGTACAGAAAGGAGGAAGAGCAAGGTTCATCTATAAGTTTCAACAGCCCTTCTGAGGTCCTGGTTGTGGGAAGCAAGAGTTGTGCAGTCACAGTGTATTTGGATGTTAGATGGTTTGATGAAATCAGGCAGCTGGGGTTAATCATGGAACTGAAATGAAGTTTGATTGCATTTAAGCGAGTGATGTGAATAGGTCTCCTACAGGAACTGATCTAGGATGCATCTTGTGGTGTAGCACATTGAGTCACTTCATAAATTGCACGTTTTGTTGTTGCTATTGGTAATAACAGAATTTGCCCTTAAAAAAATTCCTTTCCTCCTTTCTTTACTTCTTCAAGTGAAATTAGAACATATATCACTTCTTCAACTGAGAAAGAACTGAAATTTTTCTCCTTAAGGATAAAACAAGAAGGGCGGGTGGAAGAGACACACAACAAATGGTAAAAAAAGCTAATAAAGATTTTGAAGATGATTCTTCTAGGCCATCTTCCTTGATATTCAACACTATAAACTATATCTATCCAAAGTATAGGCAACTAAATAATTTGCAGTAGTGTCAGAGACATTATTGCACAAACCATAGCAGCATAAAGAACAGTTTTAAAGAATTCCAGAGGACGGTTTGTAGCAAAACCTGCTGTCCCATGCAGATCTTCTCCTTCTCTGCAGGAAACTGGGTACAGATTTTTGTGGTTGACCCCTACTTTATGCAGTTCTAAGCTCAAAGTCCTAAGGTGATGCTCCCCATAAAACGTGGACTAGTCAATGCTGGTTTGATTCTAAGTAGATGCTGTCCTCTAACAAAGGCTACTAGAGCCTTGGACAAGCCAGAAAGTGTGTCAGCTCTTCACGAGACCCAGCTATACGCAGGCACACTCACCTACTCGTCACTGCACAGAATGCCTGGCTCAGGAAAAAGACTGCTGTCTCAGGCTCTTCTCAGGCCTGCCACTCTTTTAAACTCTAGACAGTGGGAACCTTTCTCTGAAATTCAAGTGCTCTTTGTTAAGTATCCCCCCCCTCTTCTTTTTTTGTCAAGTAAACATGATGTAGAGATCCCAGTGGACTTATTCTGAGAAACTCCAGTAAAATGGTTTTGTCCCTTTTCTGTGAAGCAAGTTCTGATTGGAGGGGTATTCACAAACCATATAGGAAAGAATGGGTGTGAAAATGCAAAGACCATTCTTACCCAGATGGGCAATGAATAGGCATTTGCCAGTTTGAAAAAAAAAAGGCAAAAAAAAAAAAAAAGAAAATAGCTAACAACCCAGAGGCTGGCACTCGCAAACC
>VYZS01066721.1:5885-21234 GCA_013400695.1 Neodrepanis coruscans | reverse complement strand
TACTCACCGACTTCATAACTGAGGTACCATATGCTATTAGTCATTTCCCAAGAGAAGAAGAGCCCGAGAGACCAACCTGACAAAACTCACTTAGTGTACTGATTAGGAATATAGAGACCAGTTCCTATCAGCAGTACAACATTTTACACTGCCAATTCTTCGTTGTATTGTGATGACTTTTTCAACAGAGGCAGGGTGAGCTCAGCTTATAGTTTTGCATTCATGTACTTGTACTTACTTCTGTCTCTACACAATTGAAGCAACATGTATCTGCTCCTATGAAAAAAACAAATCATTCCTGACTCATATTTCTTTGATAGTTTTACAAACAGAAATAAAAGTGTACAGGACAAAGAAAACAATTATGACTAGTCACAAGAAAAGCATTTATTGAAGAAAATTTCTAATATTCTTGAGGATGAAAATGTAATTGTCATGACACTAATATTTGAGAACTATGGGTAACCTTGCTTTCAGTTTAGCTTTCTAGAAAAGGCTTCTATCATTATTATTATTATTATATCATCTAAAATAGATATCTAAACATACATCATTTCTTAGGTCACCGAAAACAACCTAAAAATATTCAGCATTAGCTAAGACATGCCATACATAGACTAGCAAAAATACAGACAAAATTATTATTGACATACTGTCTGACTATAAACAAGGAAGCTCGTAGAATCGGGGCCCCTCTCCTCCTCAGTGCAAGTAAAGACCATTTGAAAGCTCCAGAGCAGTTCCTAGGGAATCACAGCCACAAATTCAGAGAGGGGGATGGAAGACCATAAGGGCAGGTAACCATTCTCTTCCTGCCACAGAACCTCAAAGAGAAACACATGGAACCCAAAAAGATAAAAATACTGCCAAACTACCCTCAGAATCATCTAGCTTCTGTATTAGCCCCAGGCAAATCAAACTTGCAGATTCATGGGAAGGGAATGGTGGGTCCCTCTAGGGAATGGTGGGTCCCTCTAGGGAATGGTGGGCTGCTCTAGCTGCTCAAGAAAATGAAGACCCAGAATTTCCATATCCAGTCTCAATGCTCTGTAGAGTTCAGGAACCTCATGAGTTTCCCTCTCTGCCTTTTCCTGTTATGCCAGAAGGCTATGAAATGACAAAAATCAGAACTTAGAAGTAAAAAAAAAAAGAAAACAGACTGCTTCAAAGTTCCAATCCCGTGAAAGCTGAAAAATGCTGGAATTGGACCAACTCAGCCATGTTACTTGAGCATGTAGAGGCAAAGGTTCAAATGCAGTCTACCATTGACAGTGTTTATAAAGTGCATTCTATTTAATGCACAAAAATTCCCTAGCCCCTTGCTAAAACATAACTTTAGAAAGCCCTTCCCTATTTTAAACATCTTGCAATGATTGTTTAATGGATTTTTAAAAAATTATTAATGCCTTAATTTCCTTCTCAACTTATTCCTACCAGAATTTCAGGTCTCTGCAAGAATTCTGTGTTCTCTAAAATCATAAAAATTGCTTTAGAAGTTTTTCCAGTGATTGTCCAACCTGTCTCTCAGTCCCATGGAAACTCTGCAAAGATGTTGCTTTTGTCTTGTCTGGAACAAATTCCTTCACAGATGGACCATCCAATGTCTAAGAATAACTCTTTAAACTATCAATAGAGACAAAGAGATTCAGTTGCACTGTTCCCGTGGGATTCCTTTGAGTTTGGACACATCTGTTAAGATGCATACATCAGAGCTTGAATGAAGTTTTTGTCTGATTGTATCTCTCAGAAAGTTTCTGCCAAAATGATCTTATCTCTTGGCACTTGCAAAACATATATAGTTATATATGCTTTCAGAAAGGCTCCTGAAATAAGTGGCCCATACAGATTAAACCAGTTTAAGTACAGCCAAGTCCTGATGACTTTCTTCCTCTCAGTAAAATCTTCAGAAGCTTTACCTGAGGCAGGTCAGCCTTCAAACTAGTGCCCTACCAACCTTGTGCATTCTCTGTCCATAAGCAAGGAAATATGTGAAAAACTGCAAATAGCACAAATCTTCTTTCACTTTTTATACCCTTTCCAGAACATGTGCGTCCTTGCACAGACATCTTTCTTCTGGATAAGCAGCTACACCTCTTTGTGACAGCTGAGTAGCTAGGGGTATAACCCAGCTGGAGCTCTATCAGCTCACTCTCTTAAAAACCACTGCTTTGAATTAGTTTGGAATTATCTGCCAAGCCCTCCATGAAAACAGTTACCTTAGGAAGTGCCTCTTCCCCTAACTTGTTTCTACAACTGCACTGCATAAGTTAGTATTTCTCAAGACTGAAAGAGATGGAACTGGACAAAACACATCCAAAGTTCTGGATTGTGCTTCAAGGATTCATCTGTGCTGGAAACAACGTTCAAATCCAGAAATTTAGGACCCAGTTCTGCAAGTGTGAGAAAGAATGTAATTTCATTTGGAATAAGTGGCACCAGAAACAGCAGGTAGAATGCACTATGCTACAGAATTAAGCCCTAAATTAAGTTGTGCATCACATACCACATTACACAGTTTTTTTTGCTAAGTATACATATATCAGTAAGACTGGCATTCAGGCTATTGCTTAGGCTTTCTTCACCTCTGCCTTTTACAGCTGAGGAGCAGATGGCTATCATGGAGTTTTTACTTCCTATGCTTGGAAAAAGTATTTTGATCTAATTCATTTCAAAAGCACCCTGATATTTCAAAGTAGATTGGCTTCTGAATGTTTCTCATAATAAATATGTGGCGTTGTTTTCTGCCAAGCACTAGTGACTGTGCATGCAAAATGGTCAGTGAGGATTTCAAACTGATTTGAATAGGTGGCCCATAAAATCCAAGGGTTTTTTTTTCCAGATACATGAATGAAGCCTCATGAAACCATCTGTACATGTGTACATTTTTCCAAGAATTAATATACCCTACCATGCTGACTCTTTCTGTGCGCTTCTGATATTTTCCACAAAAATTCCTTCCAAACTTCCTGTCTAACCCTAGTTTTTAAGTGTTTTTATATTATTTGCCATCCATTAGGAAACTCCCCACCAGAATGAAGAATGTCCTTTAAAAATGAAACATAATCTGCCCACCTGGGGGGGAGGAGAAGCGATGTTGTACTGTCTAGAAGGAAGACAGAAGGACAAGAAGTGTTGCTGGCCCAAAGAAGAAAAGCATCACTAAGAGGTGACGGGGAAGGAATGTATAATGACAGAGAAGGCCATTTTTAAATGCTGGGAGCCACAAATATTAATCTTTTGTGTCAATGAACATATTCCAGCACTAAGGCTTGAGGCACTATTAAAAAAATACCAGAGACATGGTAGAAAGCTATAGTAAATATACAGTAAATACTCATCATGCCTCATTTTAGTTCTTGTGAGAAACTGGAACTGCTATTTTGCAAGGGCATGCCAAACAATAATTATATGCATAACACTCCAAATGAATACAGCCTGATAAACAGCCTGATATCATAAATAATGGAAGTTTTTCTATTGATGTCAAAGCACATGGAATCACACAAGCAGTTTTACCATTTCCTGAATGTTTCTAGGACTCTAACTATATTTTGGGAACTAAATTTCAATAATTTATGATAGGACAATATGAATGCTGAAATTGTAATTAAATCCCTTTTCTGAAAAAAAAACCCTACCCTACACTTTCAAAGTGAAAGGGCATCAAACCCTGTTTTCCAAGTTATTCGTATTTATAGAATCACAGAATTGTTTAGGTTGGAAGAGATCTTTGAGATAATCTGGAAGGTGATTTGGGGACACTAAAAACTCAGAGGTCTAAAAGACTGTCCACAGAACAGGTAGAGCATGAAGAGCTGCAGGCTCCACCTCTCCCTGCTGCCCTCTGCCAATATTCCTCACCCCTGAACTTGGCCACCTCAGAAAGCAAAAGCAGGAGTTCATTCTCCAAGTTCCCTACAATCCCTGCTGGCCTCTGTCCTAAGGTTGCTTTCATGGGTTTCCATTTGTACTGTCAAAAAACATCAGTGTGAGGTTTCAAATCCCATTTACTAATGAACTCTTTCATCTTTGTGAATGGGATAAAGGGATTCTTTGTTTGAAAATAAGGATTATTTTTCTTGTTGTTCTGCTCATTTTTTGCATCTTTTCACAAGCTTTTTGTTTTCAGAAAACATTACAAGACAAAACTGCACCCCAGTTTTAACAAAGAGCCTGACATCTCCAATTTGAAGAGAATTCTTGTATATACTAAATTGCATGCTGCCTGCTGTTCAATTGTTTCACATCTCTTTCTTCTCCCCAAATCACCAGGTGAGATTTAGGAAAGTCTCCCCAATGTTTACCAGCTCTATTAAAATCAAGATCTCTAGCAGAAGCTCATAATGAATAAAGTCAGAAGCCAACAGGAATGAATTGCAGCTAAAGTGATTTTGATAGTGATAATCCCTATAACCCAACTGCTTCCAAGCTTGGCCCTGAGGCAGGATTTTTAAATTAAAAAAAGAAAAGGATATACATACTTTTTAATCTGATTTTTTATTGTCATGCCCTGATTTTTTTCTTAGGCTTTTGCAAAGTCTGGTTAGCTTTTGAGCTCTTGAAACGTTATGTCTTCATTTTTCTTCTCCTTTTTCACAACATCCTAAAACCAATGCAGAAGAGGTAAACTATATGTTCTAAAACTAGTGAATGATGAGGTTCACTACCCTGCACATTCTTGCCCAAGAGACTTCCAGGCAGGGACCACTGTGAAATAACAACGTTTTGATGACTGACAGGGTAAGTTATGAGTTTCCAAAATCTAGTTTTAATCATTCTCTCCCTTATTTTTGTATTTTTTGGCAAAACGAAAAAGAACATTTTTAAAATGCCAATTAACCCATCCTGAGTAATCTGAAAGTGAATGCTGTCAAAACAGGGGCCTTAAAACTGTAACAACCACACAGGTCTGCAAAGATTTTCCAGACTCTCACAGAATGATCTTCCCCACAAAACACTCCCCTTTCTTGGGGAAAATCCTTTACAGTCCTGGGTGTCAGAGCCAGACACTTGTTTTCTCCCACTGCAATACAACACAGGCTGAAACTCCTCAGTCAGTAGATTTGCTTGGGTAATGAGAAGCATGTGACTACCTGGAGAGGGGCAACTATAGCTCCAGTTGGACAGAGACATGCTTGAGGGGTCTCGCCTTTTTAGTTTGTAAGAAACAGCAATCTGACTCAACAACATGTTCTCAGCTTCCTCTGGCTGATTGCATTATCACCACCTGAACACAAAAATGCTCTGATTCAGTGGTAATTCCCAAAGAAGGGACAAGGTAAGCCCTGAGGAAGTCCTGCTTATGACACGATGGAAAGAGCATCCAACTGGAAAACCTGGTCCACAGTAAAAGGAATGTGGTTTCAAGAACCCCAGCACGACCGAGCAGCATGTTGGTGTACTCACAATCAGATGACCCTGTGTGTGCGTGCAGGTTTGTTGGTGATTGTGGAAAGTGGATGAGGGCCGGGCTCAGAGACAGAACAGCTTCAAGGTTCAGGCAGGGAAGGCCCGGCTTGGCGCTGCATGCACCCGTCTGAGTAATCTCATTCTCCTCAGACGCCTTCTGGTTTTCAGCTGTCTTGGGTTTCTTCCTGAAAATAAACAAAGAGACCTTTGAAGGGACTGACTGCATATTTGGGAAAAGGCATTTTTAGAATCTGTTAAAGATAACTTTCTTCCCCCGCCAGCCCACCCCTCTCGCCTCCCTTTTCCCTTACAGGGAAGGAGGCAGAGAAGACTTTCCTCCATGCTTCTTGTTTGGAAACAAGCTGCTCCTTGTTTTGACTCTGATGCAATGGCCCTGAGACTGTGTTACAGCAAATAGGCCAAGCACGAAGCTCCTCATTCTGCCCCTACTGATGACATATAAAATGAAACTCGTCCCAGTGGTTTAGACAGTCAGAGCTTCATTTGACAAATATTAACCAAGGCCGTAGCATTCTGAATAGAGAGAGTTATACAGAAATATAATAGAATTGTCTGAAAAGCAAACAAATATGCAAGTTTCCAGTCCAAAATGAATCAGTGCAGAGACCAATTTTGTAGGGAAAAGCGATGAAGCAATTTGAGATGCAGAGGTCATCTAAGCCAAGCATGAAGCTTGGAGCCTGAAACAACTGTCTACGAGCACTGTGCACAGGAGCTCTCAACATCTCCCTCTATCCACGACCTCAGGTACTCAATCATCACCTTAGTTTCCACCGATGGAGAAACTTAGGCACAAGGCGAAACGGCAGGTTTTGAATCACACAGTAAGCATTCTGAACAGGGAGGCAAGCACCTGTCTCACTGTCTCCCCTCTGTTACANCAAACAAACCACAAAACCCCACAAAACCAGGTAAACGGGCCAGAAAGAAATAAAACAAATCCGCCCTCCCCCACTTGCAGCGCCTCCCCAGGGCACCTGCCTGGGGCTGCCCGCCGCTGGAGGGATGCCCTGGGCACAAAGAGGCGCCTGGTGCCGGCGGAACGGGGTTTGGGGGTGCGGCCGAGGAGCTGAGCCTTGCAGGTGAACCACNTCTATTAAAATCAAGATCTCTAGCAGAAGCTCATAATGAATAAAGTCAGAAGCCAACAGGAATGAATTGCAGCTAAAGTGATTTTGATAGTGATAATCCCTATAACCCAACTGCTTCCAAGCTTGGCCCTGAGGCAGGATTTTTAAATTAAAAAAAGAAAAGGATATACATACTTTTTAATCTGATTTTTTATTGTCATGCCCTGATTTTTTTCTTAGGCTTTTGCAAAGTCTGGTTAGCTTTTGAGCTCTTGAAACGTTATGTCTTCATTTTTCCTTCTCCTTTTTCACAACATCCTAAAACCAATGCAGAAGAGGTAAACTATATGTTCTAAAACTAGTGAATGATGAGGTTCACACTACCCTGCACATTCTTGCCCAAGAGACTTCCAGGCAGGGACCACTGTGAAATAACAACGTTTTGATGACTGACAGGGTAAGTTATGAGTTTCCAAAATCTAGTTTTAATCATTCTCTCCCTTATTTTTGTATTTTTTGGCAAAACGAAAAAGAACATTTTTAAAATGCCAATTAACCCATCCTGAGTAATCTGAAAGTGAATGCTGTCAAAACAGGGGCCTTAAAACTGTAACAACCACACAGGTCTGCAAAGATTTTCCAGACTCTCACAGAATGATCTTCCCCACAAAACACTCCCCTTTCTTGGGGAAAATCCTTTACAGTCCTGGGTGTCAGAGCCAGACACTTGTTTTCTCCCACTGCAATACAACACAGGCTGAAACTCCTCAGTCAGTAGATTTGCTTGGGTAATGAGAAGCATGTGACTACCTGGAGAGGGGCAACTATAGCTCCAGTTGGACAGAGACATGCTTGAGGGGTCTCGCCTTTTTAGTTTGTAAGAAACAGCAATCTGACTCAACAACATGTTCTCAGCTTCCTCTGGCTGATTGCATTATCACCACCTGAACACAAAAATGCTCTGATTCAGTGGTAATTCCCAAAGAAGGGACAAGGTAAGCCCTGAGGAAGTCCTGCTTATGACACGATGGAAAGAGCATCCAACTGGAAAACCTGGTCCACAGTAAAAGGAATGTGGTTTCAAGAACCCCAGCACGACCGAGCAGCATGTTGGTGTACTCACAATCAGATGACCCTGTGTGTGCGTGCAGGTTTGTTGGTGAATGTGGAAAGTGGATGAGGGCCGGGCTCAGAGACAGAACAGCTTCAAGGTTCAGGCAGGGAAGGCCCGGCTTGGCGCTGCATGCACCCGTCTGAGTAATCTCATTCTCCTCAGACGCCTTCTGGTTTTCAGCTGTCTTGGGTTTCTTCCTGAAAATAAACAAAGAGACCTTTGAAGGGACTGACTGCATATTTGGGAAAAGGCATTTTTAGAATCTGTTAAAGATAACTTTCTTCCCCCGCCAGCCCACCCCTCTCGCCTCCCTTTTCCCTTACAGGGAAGGAGGCAGAGAAGACTTTCCTCCATGCTTCTTGTTTGGAAACAAGCTGCTCCTTGTTTTGACTCTGATGCAATGGCCCTGAGACTGTGTTACAGCAAATAGGCCAAGCACGAAGCTCCTCATTCTGCCCCTACTGATGACATATAAAATGAAACTCGTCCCAGTGGTTTAGACAGTCAGAGCTTCATTTGACAAATATTAACCAAGGCCGTAGCATTCTGAATAGAGAGAGTTATACAGAAATATAATAGAATTGTCTGAAAAGCAAACAAATATGCAAGTTTCCAGTCCAAAATGAATCAGTGCAGAGACCAATTTTGTAGGGAAAAGCGATGAAGCAATTTGAGATGCAGAGGTCATCTAAGCCAAGCATGAAGCTTGGAGCCTGAAACAACTGTCTACGAGCACTGTGCACAGGAGCTCTCAACATCTCCCTCTATCCACGACCTCAGGTACTCAATCATCACCTTAGTTTCCACCGATGGAGAAACTTAGGCACAAGGCGAAACGGCAGGTTTTGAATCACACAGTAAGCATTCTGAACAGGGAGGCAAGCACCTGTCTCACTGTCTCCCCTCTGTTACACTGGTGCAGATGCTCTCTCCTCTGTCCTGGCAGGGACACTGCTGCCCTGGCCCTGGACACAGCCGTGACGCCCTGGCAAACATCTGGCAGCTCCCGCTGCACTCCAGGGGGGAGAACCGTGGGAGAACACTTGCAAGGGAGCAGCAGGAGCTGGGCAGGCTGAAGCCCTCCAAATAAAACACCCTTATCTCTTGCCGACACCCGAGGTGCGGGTGTCCATCACGCTGGGAGCGGCGGATCACCCTTCCCGAGCCCGCATCTCGCACCACCGGGCGAGCGTGGCTTGGGAGCAGGGTCCGGCTTGGGCAAGAGATGTCTCAGGGGATGGAGGTGCTGTTGGAGATCAGGCACCGCTCCCTGCGCCCCGCACACACGCCTGGCTCCCATCTGCCGGCAGAGCCCTTGTGCACAGGGCTCCACTCTCCTCCTGAAGGGCCGAGGCGGGAGCCCCTTCTCCATGCCCGCCTCCCGCGTACCCCCCGGGACAGACGGACGGCGTGCAGCTGACACGGGTTTTGAGGGCTGAACTGGCTCTCAACACTTAACTCGATTTTACAGCAAGGAAAGCCCCGTTCCCGCCGGNCCAATGGGAGGTCACACTGATAACCTCGCAGCTACTGGCAGCCCTGATGTGTTTTGGATTACTGGGGCTACAAACCCCCACGCCACGGGGCAGGCAGATGATACTGCTACTGTGATCTCTACATGTCTGTAATCAATATGCTCAAAATGCACTAGCTCAGGTCTAATCTGATCTAAACCAATAGCACATGACTATATGGACCTTACTTAAAGTTGCAGAAGTATAGAAAAGGGCTGACTGACTTACTCCAATTTAAATAGAAGGAAAATGAAAGCATTTAAAAGTGTGGGTTTTTTTTCCTGAAGAGTAAACAGAGCATCTTGTCACTCCGAGCTCAGGCATCTTTCCGTCTGTTCCTCGTTCTGTCATGGGAAGGATCCATCTCTTGCTACATGGATGAGAATGCATGAGACGTACAGCTTGTATGTGGGCACATATATTTTAAAGTACATGCACTGCGTATGTCTTGTTTGTTTGTCTTTGTTTGTCTTTCAAACCAAGACAAACCTTGGCATATACACTCTGGCGACCTTCACACACCCCATTTCCAGATCCCATGACATTCCCAGGTGCAACCACCATGCACTGAGGGCTGCAGGAAATCTGTGCATGAAACAGTAGGTTTTTACAGCATTGCTCCCCAAGCAGCCTTCAAGATAGCACATGTTTTTTTCCAGGCAGCAAAGGTTGGACTCTGGATGGACAGGCCAATGAAGTTTCTTGCATCTGGAAGCTGAACTGTTGTATTTAAAGTATGTTTTCAGCTCAGAGTTAAGCCAAGTTACATGCTTGGAATACATTTTCTGATTCCAGCTTTATGCACACACAAAGCCACCTATCCCAGGCAGAACCCCTCTGTTATTTGCAGGGTACGGGCTGAGTCAGCATGATTTGTCAGCCACTAGCACAGCCATAGCTGAGCTGTTACACCAAACACTGACTGATGCTTCTTCCTGTGGCTGATCCTGCGTGTGCCTCCCAGGCCTTTAAAACTCATGAGAGGGATAGGTTAAAAAATACTACAGCGACAGGCAGTAACACCGAGGAGGCTGTGCAAAGCACCCCCTGCTTCTTCCTTTCCAAAGCCAGATACTTTCTACTTTCCTCTTAAGGCTGACACTGTGTTAACAAGATGCTCCTGTGTCATCACTTTTCCACATCAGAGTCCTGCAGCTTTGTGACTTGTGCTCACTAGGATTGCAAGAATAACAATGGCGCTGACTGGCACTAGACATGATACCTCTCCACCGCAGTTCATTTCTTGCACTGTTTGGACATGCTCTCAGTGCCACCTGAAAGGAATGCAGCCTTCCACAGGAGGAAGGCTGAATAAAGGAATCAGCCAAGTCAGCTAAGGATCTAAAGAAAACTTGTCAGAAGAGAAAAATCCTGGGGACACTGCAATCTAACTACCTATGAAGAAACCCAAACAAAGTTCTCCATGTTTGCAATGTCCAACTGCTGTTGCCAGCATACGCAAAGCCAGAACAATCCTGCTGTTGATGTAAGTTTTTTGCTATCTTTTTGTTCTACCATATCACCCATATAGAAAGCTCCTATTGCTATGATCTTCACCTTTATATTCTAATTAAATATTCTTACATTCTTTCACATTGTCTATTGCTATCTTATTACTATAGTCTTCACAGGGAGAGTTGTTAAGTGCTGAACCAGGTTGTGGCACCTCCATCCTTGGAGATTTTCAAAACTTAATTGAACAAGGCTCTGAGTAACCTAATCCAGCTTGGAAGTCAGCTTTGCTCTGAGCAGGGAATTGGACTAGACACCTCCAGAGGACCCTCCCAACCTAATTTTTTTCTGATTGCACACTTCTTCTATGAACACTTCCATCAGAAAGCTCTCCACTATTACCTCAATGTTCCAGAAGGTAAAATAGCACACTAACTGTGGAAGAGTATGACTCGTCACAGCTACATCAAAAACCCTGAAAGAACAAGGGCAGGGGTGAGAATGAAACAAGTACTAAACATTGTTTGTGGAACCTTCCAAAATTACACCTATTTATGTTTCATCTCTGGATTCCATTGATTGGCAATCCTAGGTGATTATTTCAGTAGTAAGGTCAGTCTACCTTGCTACTTTAGTTCTTGTGATTATGTTCTTCTTTAGTTCTTGTGATTATGTTTAGACTTTATCCTGAAAACAAGATGTTTGCTATTTACTTGTTAGTAAGGGCAGTAAAAATTGCATCTTATTTGAAAAAGACCTGGGAATGTGCTCTTGGAACAAGGGGCTCTATTCTGATCTCCAGTTATCTCTGAGCTCCTTCTCCACACACACCTGTGGTGCACTAAATTCCTTTCCAACAGGGCACTCATTCTTAAAATTATCAGAGGATCCTCTCTGTTTCTTGTGAGAAGGCCAGTATAGCAGAGAGATGGCACTTCTGGACCTGATGCACAGACTCCCAGAATTTGGGGGCAGAAAAGATGCTGACCTTTCTAAGCTAATCTGAGTCTAGAAGGTCACTGCAGAATTCGTATTTGCTACTGATTTACAAGAGATTTGACCAGTCCGTTTTTAAACATCCTATCTACTCCGTATCTTTAAATTTCCAGTCCTATGTCCAGGTGCTTTTCTTTTGTTGGCATTCACTTTCAGCATTGTCTTATATTTTTCATTATGTTAATTGACACCACTTAAAGTATATTACTTTCTTTCTTCATTGTANTCTCCAGTTATCTCTGAGCTCCTTCTCCACACACACCTGTGGTGCACTAAATTCCTTTCCAACAGGGCACTCATTCTTAAAATTATCAGAGGATCCTCTCTGTTTCTTGTGAGAAGGCCAGTATAGCAGAGAGATGGCACTTCTGGACCTGATGCACAGACTCCCAGAAGTTGGGGGCAGAAAAGATGCTGACCTTTCTAAGCTAATCTTAGTCTAGAAGGTCACTGCAGAATTCGTATTTGCTACTGATTTACAAGAGATTTGACCAGTCCGTTTTTAAACATCCTATCTACTCCGTATCTTTAAATTTCCAGTCCTATGTCCAGGTGCTTTTCTTTTGTTGGCATTCACTTTCAGCATTGTCTTATATTTATTGTGATATTTTTCATTATGTTAATTGACACCACTTAAAGTATATTACTTTCTTTCTTCATTGTATTCTGTCCAGCACCTAATATCAGACAAACTGCATCCACTGTCATCCCTGAACTGAACTGTGCATATCAGTACTTGCCAGCTCATGTGTAAAGCCAGATGTACAATCACTACCATAACTTTATTTCTGTTTTCTATCAGTATCTTCATTGTGCTGAGACATTCCCTCCTTTCCATGAACCTTAACATTGCACTATCCTCCAACAAGGCCTCAAATGGCAGGCAATTCACAATGATTCTTTGGCTGCAATGATCTGGGCACTGGCTGTAAACTAGAATTGGCTCCTTTCTGTTTAATTTGAAGGCAGATTAGGTAATATTTTGGGTGTCCTAGCCTCAAAGCTATCTAGAAACTAATTACTACCTCTGAGCTTTGGAATGCCTTTAAAATCCCTGCTACACTTCCCCTTTCTTGCTGCCATTCTTGCACACAGCTTTCTCTCCCTCAACCCTCCACTTGCTCTCCACAGTGGATTTCTTTTCATGTATCTCCCTTGCAACCATTACTTGAGTTTCGAATGAATTTCCCCTGGATTAGTTACCATGTCCTCACACCGGGGTCAGCAAACCACGTCCCTGTCAAAAATAGACAATGGATGTTGTATTTCTCACACAGCAGCTACAACCTAAGCTTGAACCTTCCCTTACAAGGGGAACAGCTCTCCATCCTGCAGAGACACCAGGTTAGCAATGAACAAATTAGCTCAGGTATAGGAACAGTGTAGCTGCGCAGAGCCCACAGTAGCATCCTGGCTCTCAGGGGAAGCTATGATAATGTGACTGCATGAGAATAATACTACATAATGAACAATAATGAGGCAGTTTTCAGCCTCTGAATACAGGGAGGGCTGGGTCACCAACCAGACCTTTGTTCATCGCATATTAAACAGCACGGAGGGAACACACCACAGGGTTGCTGATGTTGTTATAAGTGCTGCTGCTGCCTGAGTCTGCCCACCAATGTTCCAGGCATTATTTCACCTCCTCATAGATATGGCATCACCTTATAGTAAGTGCCCTTAGGTCAGAGATGCCTGTAGTGTCCAAGCACTGCACTTAACTCATTGATACAGGGTTTGTTTGTAACCTTAGTAATTCACAGAGACTATATATAATTGAAAAAACCTTCAGCTTTTCAGATCCTAAAAATAAGAGTGTGAAAATAGTTCACGTCTGATTTTAAGCAATATTTTTCCTCAGTGTTCTGCTGCACATTCTTCCTCTGCCTGTGTGCGGCTAACACAGCTCCTGATATCAGTGCTTATCACTGCCAGTGTTGTGTCTCTTCCAGACGTGACATTGACAATACGTATTTAGAAACTGACAAAGTAAAGAGACATGAGTACAATCACTGAATTAAAAAAAAAAAAAAAGCCTTGAAAGTACAACGAAAAGCATGGAAATCTGCCCACAGACCTCCTCCCATAATTCAGGGGACACTGAATGCAAGAGCTGAGGGTGAAGCTTACCAAGACAAGCTCGCTTTAAACCACCTGAGCCATCACAGTTTTCCTGCCAGAAGTGTTGCTTTGGTAGTTAAAAGTCCTGCACAGGCTGACTGCCTGAATATTCACACAGCTTCTTTGATGATTTTGCAACCACATTGATCTTCATGCTGTTACAGCTACATGACTGGCAGTTTGTTTAAAATCTCTGATTGCAAGTTTGTGTCATACAATGGAAAACACAAACTCCTGAAAACATCGCCATAAAATGTAATATGAAAGAAAAATCCCAGCAGAACACTGCAAAGCAAGAATGGGAGGCATGGAGAACTGACAAGAGAGACCCAATGTTCTAGTGCAATAAAAGCCTGGGAAATTTAATCAACACAGAAAAGTAAAATAAACTCCAAAATCCCTTACAGGAGACTGATTAACATAATTAAATTAAACTCAGAGATTAAGATAAAGTAAGACTCAAATTTGCTGGGTCTTTTTCAGGCCAGGAGTTTTTATGCCCCCCAAATTGTTCATTTTTTCCATGTAAACCACAAGTCTCATGAAAGTTGGGCCCTAACTACAAAACTTGCCTGACTTATAACCTTGGAGCATCTTGCCTACAGCAACACTGTGACAATACTGGCAAGTACTGAGAATTGATCATAAAAATTCAAAACTATGAGATCTACAGGGGAAAAAGTGCAAATAAGAAACAACTGGTCATTTCAGAACTTAATAAAACCACAATGCAAAGTCAAAATTCACCCAGGCAACTTGTGTGTAATCCGGTCAAATCTAACAAATCATAATGGCCTTAAATCATAAATGACTCAAGGCCTAAAAAGAATAGAGTAAGCCTTTAAGGACTTGCAGTAGATTCCATCAGTATTGCCTGAAACACCAATGAGAGAAAAGGTGTCTCATTAAAAAGTTACAAGAATAAAAAAAAAGATAAACACTCCAAACACAAACGTGGATGAACCAACTAGAACAGCAGTAAGTAGGGAGAACCCGACAAACTAAAAGATACAAGTAGATCAAACCAGCCGTTGCTGAACTACGCTGTGAGGCTATGACTTAAATATTTAACAGTTTTTTATTGACATACTTTTTGCCCACATATTTCCTTGCAGATTTCAAAAGCAAAACTTAGTTTACCCTCATCAGTAAGGCTCACAGGTGCTGCAGTTTGTTTTTGTTTTTTTAAGATGTCTTCTTTTTGCTGAACAAGAAGTCTTTTATAAGAGATAAAATATACTTACAGTGGTTTCCAAATGGTATCACTCTTCAGGTAAATTACTCCAAGCCTTGGACCTAGTGCAGACGTTCATTGGGCCAGGGAACAGAGAGAGGCTGTGTCTGTACCAAGAAGAATCAAAAGGAAAGGTCAGGGGGAAATAATAATTATTTACTGAGAGCAAGAAAACTTGCTACAACACTAACTGGCATTCTCCACTGTCAGAACAGCTGGCTGCAGCCTGGTAGTGCTGAATTCTTCCTGCTTCAATCCCTCCAGCCCTGGCTCCAAATGACCACAGAGTCACACCCCAGTTATCCCAGTTTGCCCATACAACCTAATCTGGTGAAGTGAGGAAGAGAGGGAGGATTAGCCAGTGAAGCTCTGTCAGTAGATTTCATCCTGAGAAGTTGCTCCCTCTAATAGCATGAGC
>VYZS01066704.1:1497-12765 GCA_013400695.1 Neodrepanis coruscans | reverse complement strand
TTGTAGCCCCTACTGAAAGGCTACAATGAAGTGTCCACAGAGCCTTTTCTTCTCCAGACTGAACAATTCCAATTCTCTCAGTCTTTCCTCGTAGGAGAGGTGCTCTATGCTTCTCAATAAAGTCAGAAATAAGTCTCTGCAGTCACTTCAAATCAGCACACTGACACTGCCACAGTGCCACCAGCACTGTGAAGAGCTTGCCAGCCAGGGCACACTTCAGCTATTGTGGAAGCATCTGTGAGGACCAGAGAAGCTCACTAAACCCCATGGCTGCTTCTCATTCCTGCTGCAGCCTCAATGTCTCCACGTGTTCATTTTAATCAAATGAATTGTTCAAGAAGACTTGCAGATACCAGAAAAAGCTCAAACTGAAGTTTCTTGGGAGAGTCTGGAAGGGTGAGAGAAGCAAGACTGGGCTTGGAGGGGCTCTGGCTGCAGCAGATGTGCTGCTGCTGCTGTGACACACTCTGTTGAAGCAGAAGCACAGGGAACCCTTGAAAGCATTCACTTCAGGAGTGTATTGCAGATTTCTTCAGAAAAAACTGTTGGAAAATCCAGTGAGATATTTACATGGAAAACCTACAGGGTCTGTCAGGGCAGGTTCTGGCATCTGGGAATCATCCCACAACCCTAGACAGGCTCATTGGGCACCTCCCTAGGGTCAGGGACAGGCTAGGATATGGGTCTGAAGGTGGAGTCAGGGAAACTGGAGAGATGGAGACCAGCCCTGCTGTGGTGTTGCTGGGGCAGGGGCTGATGGCCCTCAGGGACTGATGTGGGTTTCTGGCCTGTAGGCAGTGTTGGGGGAATCCCAAGATGGTGTGTGGACAGGGATAAGCAGGGCTGACAGGACTGTGACACTACTTGAATATTCAAGCTTTCCCTCTTTTCAATCCTTTTCAACTAGTTGCAGTTATGGCACTAAAATCTGGTGAATATTAGGCGTTGACAAAAACACTTTTGAGATTAACTGGTTTGATATAATCCTTAGGCATGAGTACCATGATTAGTGCACTCTTTTTATCTGTTTTGCGGGCAGAGATCTCGATTTCCATGGAGAAGAAACACTGACCCTCTCCATGCAGAGTTATTAATGCATCAATCCAACTTTGAAAAACAGGGGGGGCACCTGTCCAAAAGTTCTTTCTAGCTGTCACAAGATATTTAAAGCTGAAAAATGTCATGCTGAAAAGTATCTTTATGATCGTATTTTTTCTGAAATGGGTCATATTTCAGGATGCAAAATGCCAGAACAGTAGTTGCAAGTGGCTTGACAACACGTCCTATGCACACCTGAAGGCACAACACACCTTTATCTCTAAATTGTGTGCTACTCAGATGTTGTCACCTCGCCACGTCTTTGCATGAAAAACTGCTGAAACTAATGTCAAATGAGGAGTTATTCCAGTAGTAAGGAATGAATTCCATCATATTTCTCTGTATTACCTGGGTAAGTTTTAGGCTGTGTCAGATTCCCTTCAAGGTTTTGCTAGGATCTTTAGAACAAGCTGTGGCAAGAGGGCAAGTTTTATATTCCTAAATGTCTTCAAACCGAACCCAGATGCTTATCTGTTTTTTTTTGGCCAAAAAAAAAGGTTTGCTCAACTCATAACTTATTTGGTTCAATATCTGCCTAAATGAAACTGAACAAGTGAAACTAAACAACTGAATTCTCCTCTCTGATGTGAAACAAAAAATGTTAAAAACATGGATCAGAACTGCCAAGAGTAGAGCCACAGAGTTCTTTCTACCCACTGCTGTGGGTATGAATCACAGTCCTTTGTTCCCTTACAAAGTGTGGGCTGAAGAAATTCACTCATGACTACAGGGATGAACCCCCTGGGTGAAAGCAGAGCCTCTCTCAAAACCTGGTTCTTAAATTTCCAAAGTCACAAATCAATGTAAGACATGGTATACTGTCAACTGACTATGACAATTTTTTGCTCTCATCTCTAGCTTTGTTAGTCGAAATGAACTGTGAATTGTCTAAACTCCAAACTTGTTGTTTATATTTACTTGAAAATAAATATCTTGCCATTAGAGACTATTATATGTCTGCAAAGAAATCTATTTTTTCCTGATGTTGCAGAAGTAATTTACCAGAAGAAGATTTTTTTTTCCCGGAATGGTAGTGCTTAATTAGGAAAGAATTGTCATGTGTCCTTTGCTTTGTAAAGAACCATTAAGCTTTGGACCTATTAGCTTGTGTTTGGAGGTTTCATTTGTTGCTCTTTGTAGTTATATAATTAAATATTTATTGAAAAAGAAGTAACTGTTAACTCTCTTCCATCAGTAAACAAGTGTCTCCTTCACCTTGTGAAAATGTAGGATGGACAACTCTTCAATTAAACAATGATGGATGCATGGGTTTGCTGAATATATTTTATTTGAGGAGGAGAACATCTGTTCTGTCTCTCAGATTTCCTCAAGGAATTCCTCTTTTAAGCTATCACAGTTTTATATTCTGCCAAGGATTTTATTTATTACTTTGACATGTTCAAAACTGCTAATTTGATGTCCATTCAAACTATACTAAAGTAACTATGGCAGCTGATGGATTTTATACTTGTTTTTCTATCTTAAAGTTTGTAAGCATCCCTTTTCCTGTAAATATGTGCACAACTTACTTAAATAATTCTCTTATGCTGCTTCTCATCAAACACATTCAGAAGTAATTTGTTAATACTGTCTATTTTCTTTTTAGGCTTTTCTGTTTTATGAGTCTTTATTTTTTTTTATATGCAGATTCCATTTCAATATTAACTGACACTACTGTGATGTTTTCTGGGCTTTTGTGATGGAACTAAGATAAAACACTAAAAAAATAGGAATACTAACTTCTGACATTTAAGATGCTTAAGAGAGTCACAAACACTTTCAGGGTGTTATTTTTCTAATAATGTGCTATTATTTACCTTTTCTGATACACTTTTTTTTTCCTGTATTCCACTGAACATATTGTTTTTTAACTACTTACTACAAGACAGATTACCAAAAGGATTCAGCACCCTCTGAAAAAGGATAATGATTTCCAAGACCTTAAACAATCACCTTTGCAGTACTTTAGTCCAGATTTTCAAATAAACCTGGCAACCAATTCGAAATGTGTGAACATCTGGGTAGCTCTTTTGATGCTTAAGTGGGACATGGGTATTTTCGAGAGTTTATTCACATACACCTTTTCTTTGACATCAAGCTTCTAAAATACAATGCATAGTCCTGAATGAAAAGTTGTCTTACAATATTATTAAACATAGCCAGAATAAGTCCTGGACTCTGTTAAAAAAAAGTCTGCTGCCATACATGGGAATCACCTGAAGCTCTGACAGTCTAAGCCTGTATTACATCTGACTAGTTTCTGATAGAGAAGTTAGTAGCACTAACCTTTCACCAGACATGGCGAATGAATCTATTGTGTAAACTCCAGCTCTGGCAACACACTCGAGCCTGACCTTTAAAGAGCCTACCCTTTCAGTTGTGACACCTTCTCTCACCAATCCCACTATTTGCCTTTCTAAATTTCATCATCCATCTTCATTGCAAGCATTTTTTGTTGGGGAGGAATGGAAAATGAAAAATGACCGGTTGAGGAATTGAAGAAGTATCACAACTAGAGGTATTCATGATCATTTAAGGGAACAACAATCCAATAGCACTAAGCTGCGTTCCTTTCTTTGCCTACCTCGCTTGCTGCACCTGATGTCTATTCTTTTTAATTCAAACACTTTGGCTAAAATGTCAAGTAATGAAATACGGTTATAAAATTCAGCATATTAAAGTCTTCTTTTCATTATTTTAAAACCTCAGAATAGATTCCAGGTGGTCTAAATGTGAGAACTGGGATCTCCTCATTTATAATCTTTTCATTTATAAAGCATGTGGAGGAAATTAATGAATGCTCATTTCTGGTGTCAAATGGAGAATTTTGCAGTTCTGTTTGCTTAGCTGTTTTTTCCTTTCTCAGTGTCTTCTATCAGTAATGAAATCAAGTGCAAATGAAAGTGATATATCTGATCTTTGAAATACAGTGCATAGAGAAAGTGTTTCTTTTAAATAAGAATGTACTGTACTGTTAATCCTTCCTCCTCTTCAATCATGTTTAATGACTTCTGCTTTCAAACTGCCTTAATCTTTAAAAAATTATTTTTTTCAGGTGAACAGTGAAATGGTGACAAGTATAACAATGTTCATTATTTGGCAGTATTTGTTAAATAGGATTTTGATATGTGTTCTTATTCATCAGAAATTTACAAATTGAAAGACTGCACCAGATATTTACAGCTTGATAAAAGTTTTTTCTCTGAGTCTGATCTTTTGTTTTGCTTATTACCATTCAGCCATTCAACTCCCAAACCTGGTTTCATACGTCAACGAAACACAGTATTTGACTTGGCCAAACCACTATACATTGCAGATCTGAAATGAACCGTGAGGAGCTGTATCAAAGCAATTTGAGTTAGGATTTCAGTTGAATGTAGTTCATACACCTGTACTTACATAGGCACCTCTAGAATCTCCAAAAGAAATTATCAATTTGCAGAATAATATCAAACTTCTATGACAGTATAAGTGAGAGAAGTAAGAAAGAATTGTTGATGTGTCATTTATGCATCTGAAAATGTGTTTTCTTCCCAATTTCATCCATATACAGCCGTGTGTTCTCTTTAATTAATGAATTGCCCTCAGGTTACTTACCCACACACATCTAATCTATCTCTGTCCAAAATGACTAAACTCTGTCCTGCATTAAAGATATAAAAGGCCATAAATTGCTTTCTTGATCTTTTCAGCTAGAAAATCACTGCTTACTGAATGGTATTCTCTCCATGTGGCATTCAGGGTGATTTCATCACCTCAGGACTGAAGCTTTCATTAGAAGTGAAGTAAAATATCAACTTCTAAAAACTTCTCAGTTCAGATTCTATTCAACAGAAGAAATACTCACTTCAAGTTTTTGCTTATAATAGTAACAATCCATTAAAATGTATAGGTATGTACTTCTTCCATCTTTAAAGCACTTTAAGTAAGCTTTCTTGAGAACAATTTCCAACTAAAGTTATGTGATTGAGATGAAGGTTCAATGTATTGTTACTGAAGGGTATTTTTCTAGACCTTATAATAAAAAAGTGTGTTCAATTAGCATATAAAGTGAAATATGGATAAGAGCGTGTAATCTTTAATACCAACTGACCTCCATTGCAGTTATAAAAATAAGGATGTATGCCACTTTCATGAGTATTATTGCTCTTTTCTTACATAGCTTGCCAATGTTTCCTCCTTAAGGTCTCCAAGGGTATTTACAAGCTCTCAGGTAAAAAAAATCACTTCATGCTCTTCTGTCTGCTATGAAATAAAATGTCAACAATACTTGATAGGCTGAGGAATTGGAAATTATAGTGCTGAATGTGAATTCCCTGCAGGAGAGCAAGCAGCAGGAATGCTTACTTATCAAAGTTGAAGGCAAAAAACATCCATACAATTTGACCTCTGTTTCAAGTGCGAACACCACAGGAGAAGTAGTTATCAGTACAGTAATGTTAAGGGTTACCTCAAATTTGGCCAGAGACTTGTGTTTAACAGAACACATTCCCTGTAATATTTAGCTGGGCTTTGCCAGTGAGACCAAGCCTTATTAATCCACCAAACCATAAAAAAATAGAAGAGAAAAAACCAGCTGTGTAATGCAAAGTAGTGTGCTGAAAGAGACAGAAGAGCAGATTCAGAGATACAGCATTTATCTCCCACTGTTAGACCAGTACAATTGCAGAAGAGCAATCTCTCTTGTGCTTAGAGTTTCTCATTCATGTCTATCCTATCTGTTCAGATTATGGAGCCTTCAGATGAGAACTGTTTCCAACAGGTGCATACAGTGTCTGACACAATATACTGCCTGTACTATCCAGCACATTGTGATTTGACCATAGTAGGAATAAAAATGTAAGTGGAATATTGAGGAACATTCTGTCAGTGTAACAAGCGAATATTGAAAGAACATTTTCTGTTCTTTTTTCAGTTTAATGTAAGTTAGAAATGCGAATGAAACAAAGCTGCCACTTGTTTAGAATCCTTAAAGGCTTTTGCTGGTTTCAGAAGTTTAGTTTTCAAGCAACTTTGGATCAAATCATGTGTGCAACATAAAACTAGAACTTATTCTTAAAAATAAATTTGAGAAGAGTGAATTCTGGAGAATGGTAACTAAGGTTAATTGTATGAGATTCAACAAGGTGAAGTGCTGTGTCCTGCACTTGGGTCACAAAAACTTCAGGCAGTACTGCAGGCTNAACAACTAAACTAGGTAATTTTAGTGTTCTTTTCCAACTTTAATGAGTTTATGATTCTATTAATTGTTTTTTTTTTTGCTTTTTGGTTGTTTTTTTTTTTTTTAATTTGAAATAACTACAAAAATTGTCTCCTTGAGAGAAACAGATGCTGTACTTTCCCATTTTCTGAACTACTTTCCTCCTCCTTTTGTAAAAGTTTCCTTGAAAATCATAAAGTCCACAGTTGGTAGGCTGGTATCCTTGTTTTGTTACCCCTCCTGATTGACAATTCTGAACAGTTGTACTTGTCATGGCATACAGGATCCTGGCTACCATCATACACTTCTGCTTTTCTAATTGGGTATGGTTTCTTGAGGACTAACTCAGTGTAAAGACTTTTGGACATCAAGCACTCACCCATATCTAGGACAGTGTAATCAACCCCCTGGGAAGATAATACAGGAAAGATTGATTGCAGTAGGGTTTTTTTCCAAGTCAGTGCATGGGATGAGGCCTGGAAGGTGGATATTTTCCAATTTGTTTCTTTTTCTAGTCATTTAAGATGCCAGCTTAGTCATCTCCTTTTAGACTTTTCCACATGATTCAATGTTCTGCAAATGCAGAACACTCCATATAGATCTTTTATAGTCTTTGAAGGTTAGTATGCTGCAGTCTTTGTATAGTTCTTTAGTATATTGCACATAGATTAAGTGGTTTTTGATTATTCTTTGGACANTGTCCCACAAACAACTAGTTTGGTTAGGTCAAACAACTCCATGCAGTGTTATGGGCTTGAGGCAGAGTGGCTGTAAAGTTGCCCACCGGAAAAAGACCTGGGGATGATGGTCAACAGCCATCTGAAGATGAGCTAGGAGTGTATCCAGGTAGCCAAGAAAGCTAGTCCTGGCCTGTATCAGAAATTTAGTGGCCAGGAGGACTGAGGAAGTGTTTCTGTCCCGTACTTGGCATTGGTGAGACCACACCTTGAGTGCCATGTTCAGTTTTGGGCTCCTCACTACAAGAAAGACATTGAGCTGCTGGGGAGTGTACAGAGAAGGACAATGCAGCTAGTGAAGGGTCTAGAGAGTACCTGACATGAGGAGCAGCTGAGGGAGCTGGGATTGTTCAGTCTGGAGAAAAGAAGGCTCAAAGGTGACCTTATTACTCTCTAAAACAACCTGAAAGGAGGTTGTAGCCAGGTGGAGTTCAGTCACTTCTTGCAAGAAACGGCCACTAGGATGAGAGGAAATGACCTCAAGTTGTGCCAAGGGAGGTTTAGATTGCATCTTAACTAAAAATTTTTCACTGTAAAGGCAATTGGAATAAGATGCCTAGGGAAGTGGACTTGACAGTGCTGGGATAACAACTAAACTAGGTAATTTTAGTGTTCTTTTCCAACTTTAATGAGTTTATGATTCTATTAATTGTTTTTTTTTTTGCTTTTTGGTTGTTTTTTTTTTTTTTAATTTGAAATAACTACAAAAATTGTCTCCTTGAGAGAAACAGATGCTGTACTTTCCCATTTTCTGAACTACTTTCCTGCTCCTTTTGTAAAAGTTTCCTTGAAAATCATAAAGTCCACAGTTGGTAGGCTGGTATCCTTGTTTTGTTACCCCTCCTGATTGACAATTCTGAACAGTTGTACTTGTCATGGCATACAGGATCCTGGCTACCATCATACACTTCTGCTTTTCTAATTGGGTATGGTTTCTTGAGGACTAACTCAGTGTAAAGACTTTTGGACATCAAGCACTCACCCATATCTAGGACAGTGTAATCAACCCCCTGGGAAGATAATACAGGAAAGATTGATTGCAGTAGGGTTTTTTTCCAAGTCAGTGCATGGGATGAGGCCTGGAAGGTGGATATTTTCCAATTTGTTTCTTTTTCTAGTCATTTAAGATGCCAGCTTAGTCCTCTCCTTTTAGACTTTTCCACATGATTCAATGTTCTGCAAATGCAGAACACTCCATATAGATCTTTTATAGTCTTTGAAGGTTAGTATGCTGCAGTCTTTGTATAGTTCTTTAGTATATTGCACATAGATTAAGTGGTTTTTGATTATTCTTTGGACACTTTGTTTTAATCCTTAAAAAAACCCCCAAACAAACACCCCCAAAAAACAACCAAGAAACCACCAGTGTTGAATTTTATACTATGTATTTTGCATTTTTTATAAGTATAAGCTATCGTTGTGGAAAGAAAATACACCAGAAAACATTGACTGTTTTGTGACATGACCTGGGCCATGGGCACCACATGCTAATGGGACTCATACTCCTCTCAATATCTCTGGCAAATTTTCCCTACAGCAATTTAATTTTATTACTGAGGCAAAGATCTATGTATTTGAATATCCATTTTGTGAAGAATATGCTTACAAATTGTTTTAATAACTGTTATGTGCATTAATCTCACAATGCATTTTCTTACTCATGCAATTACGGAAAACATTTCTCTGAAGCCTGGTAGTAGACCAAGTCTAGAAAATTAAAAAAAGAAAAAAAAACAAACTTAAGAAGCACATTTCGGAGTTTGAAGACTCAAGTACTTTTAAAGGCAACTGCTGTCAATGTTGCTTTTGTGTTGATAGAATCCTTTTAAAAGGTTTTGTGGTGTGAAAAGCACCTTTTAGTGGTTTTTCATAATGTGCTGGGAGAGAACAAGAAAATGTTTTTCTCACCATGGCCAGTCGTGGAGCTCACTTAGAACATCATGTACCCAAATCGGGAGGCGATTTTCCATGGGACTCGCAGGAACAGCCAGCAGGATCGGCACTTGTGCCTGCCCCTGCTCACCTTGGAGATTGTTTGCTGCTTCCCCGCGCACCTTGGGATGACTCAGGCCTCTTAATGTGCCTTTAGGAGATATTCGGGGTGAGGGCTCACACCGCCTGAAAGTGATAGATTGACGTCCTCATAACTTGCAGGAGGCAAAAGAGCTTTTATTATAAGAGTGTGGCTTGGAGCAGGAGAGATGGCATCCCCCTGTGCCAGCTGCGATTTGGTGGCCACAAGGTGGCACGACGGGTTTGCACTTCCTCCACCGATACCTCTGTCGTATCTGATGTATCTGTGACATTTATGGCTGTCTGAGAGTGTACAGGACAAGATAGGACAGGACAGGACGGATGGTTGCATCTTGTACCGCTGTAGATTTTGCCAAAGCCAAACTGAGTGATGAGAGTGTGAAAGAAAGAGAATCTGGTTTTGAGTTATTAAAAAGTGCATCATGGGTCTTCTTTGCAATATGTTTATGTGAACTTCACTGTGATTCATTCACAGACTGGATTTTCCTTATGTCTTACTTTCAGGTGCTTTGTGCAAACAGTGTTTAGGAATTTCTATCAGAGGTACAGCTTTTCCTGGTCTTGTTGGGAAGGTGTTACCTCTAGAAAGTTTTCCTTTTACCGTTGCCTTAACATGTCACCTGGAAGACAATCTGAAGGTGTAAGTTACTGTGAAATAAGCTGTTCCTACAGCTACTACTATGCAGGTGCCATTAACAGCCCAGTCCCAAGGAAGGCAAACATTTAACACTCCTATTCACTCTATTTACATATTTAAAATTTGCTATATTTCTAGATAGGATTTAGATAGGACTTCAGACCATTTAAAGATATTAACAACATTTAATAGTTCACTGGGAGTTGCAGGTATGCAGTGCTCAGCAAAAGTAAGGCAGTAGCTGCGAGCTAAAGCCACAGTAAGTGCTTTCCTGACAGATCTCCATGGAGTTAAAGAGCTGTACCTGACTTCAATCCACTTTGCTTCTTCTAAAAAATCATCTGAAAGCAGAAACCCATCACCCTCTCACCTTTTCTCCATTTCTTACAAGTTAAAAAATTTGGAGTTTAATATCTCAATAACCTTTCAGTTTTATATTTCTTAACTGGAGCAGAGAAGCTCTTTTCTTCTTCAAGATGAATTTCCCTTTTATTGCAGACTTATTTAGATTTAGGACTAATGTAGCACAGCACAAAATAGGACCAGGATTTGATGTTTCACAACACTGTTCCCAGTTAAATATTCCTATATTTTATAACCATGAATCATGTTTTCTGGGATGGTTTCTCCCTCGTTCTGTGGAATCTATAGAAACGGTGAGGAATGATCCTGAAAAAGTATTTACTATAGGTTTAGCTACTCATACTAAATGCAGACTTTGAAAACAAGAGGAATCATTGGCCATTACATTTTTTTTTTTTTTAACATCCTAATTGCAAGTTTATGCTTCTCCTCAGTGGATCAATGTTTGGGAATTTTTGTCGTCTTTCTAACGCACTCCAGTGACTGTGCTGACATTACCTGTTGCTGTGTTCCAGAACAGCTGTGTGCACTATTGTTCATTAAGAAAAAATATGACAAAAACCCATGAGTCAGCTCTCCTTACTGCTTCTTCTTCCCCCACGAAAATCAAGAAAGGACAGCAACTCTATTGAGTTTAATGACTAGTAGTATTGTTCACTAATCAACACTGGAAGATGGGGAAATACTTCTTTTGAAGGACAGGTTTTGCTCAGTTGCAAAGTCTTCTTTGATCACCTTGCTCTCTGAGGATGAGTAATGTGGTTTTAATTATTTTTAGATTAGTTCAAGGTTATTAATCATCTTCAAACTAGTGGGAGCTACATGAATTCACTAGTGTTTCATGTCATTGACTGTACATTTCTTTTTTTTTAGAGACTTTTTGTCGTGGTTTTACCACAAAATTAGCGATTCTGACAAGAGATGTCCGAGAGAAGCCACAGACACACCCCAAAAGAAAGAAAACACACAAATATCACAGTTTATTTCACACACAGAGAAAAACTGACAATAAAATGCAAAAAACAGACAAATTAAGCTTTCCCAGTGCCCGTGTTGGGGTGAGAACGCTCCGGAGTAGTGCTGGTCTCTTTCTGGGGCTCCCGAAGAGACGCTGGGATAATTAGAGAAGGCCCGCAACCAATCTGAGGACCTACAGCAGCACGAGGCTCCGCTCGGCTTTCTGAAGAAAAACGCTCAGA